>LOEQ01004402.1:0-23550 GCA_001685075.1 Bramus lutescens | reverse complement strand
GGTTTCCAGAGTCACTGTCAGTGTTTGTGGCTGCAGTCCAGTCTCTGAATGCTAGAGTGGCCCTCAACCAAGGACTCGGTCCCTTCTGTGACCTTCTCACCCTTTACAATGTCACCATTCTCTTCTTCTTCCCCTTCCTGCTGCTGTCCTCTACCTGCAGCTTTGACCTGGTCACTAACGGCGGCATCTCCATCATCCTGAGATTCGAACGAGCACCCTTCATCACGCAAGAGCATACCCTCTGGCTGCCCTGGAGCCGCTTCTTTGTCATGGAAACCATCATCATGAGACACGAGGAGAACGAGATCCCCAGCTGTGACCTGAGCAACTTCGCCCGTCCCAACCCCGTGGTGTCTCCATCCCCCCTGACGTCCTTCGCGAGCTCCTGTGCTGAGAAAGGCCCCATTGTCCCAGAAATCCAGGTACTTGGGCTTCTTGGTGATGTCAGGCCATTCTTTTATTTTATTTGGGGACAGAGAACAATCCCAGAGACAATGGAAACCAAGAAAGTCCCCCTACAGACCTGGGCGAGACCCCAAAGGCCAAACCCCATAGTGAACATGGCATCAGATTGTGAGGGCCATTTTACATGCATGCCTATAATCTGCCTGGCACACTAAGCCTTACAACAAACTCCTTGGTTCTTTCTACTCTGCCATCCTGGTCACCCTCCCTTACTCATCCCCAGCTTTCAGAGTCTCACTTCTCTTGGTATTTCTGCTAAAATTATAACAACAGTTTCTACACACAGGAATAAGCCAGGGGATCCCAACTAGTAAGCATTTTAATAAAGAGTAAATAAGAAAAATGGAACATGGGTTACTTAGCACAACGTCTGACACCTACTAAGTGCTCGATAAATTTTAGCTCTTATTATTAGTAAGATTATTTAACACATGCTGCCTCCGTACCAGTTAAGGATTGCTTTGGATCAGATCTACACACGCAAATGTTTTACTTAATTATCATTAAAGGGAAGTAATTGAGAAAAATGTATTTTAATCTGATGAAAATGAAGACCAATTCTTTGCCAAGCAAAAACCATGCTGAGTTGAATCTCCTCCATCATCCCCGGCTTGGATCTCCTCTGCCTCCCCAGTCTGATGTCTTCAGGCAGGAAAGACGGTCCAAGGAAGAGGGGAAATGACCGTGCAGAAGCCCAGAGAGGCCCAGGTCATCTGCCTGCCTAACGAGACCTCAGCAAAGTGCATGTTGACGGATTGCCCTGGTGTTGGTGCTACAGAACATTCATACACGCCCACGTGCAAGCGTGTATGTGTGTGTGTGTGTGTTTCACGTCTGGGTGAGCAAACCCATCTCACTGAGTGTGCCTGTCAAGCAGCCTCCAGGGCCAGTCCCTATCAAGGAAACAACTCCTGAATCCTCACTGTACTCTGGGCAGAAGGCTCACTCCTTCTAAGAGATGCAGCGCCTGTCTCCCGTCTCAATGGCCAGGCTGACCTTTTGTATGAAATGCTTGTCAGCAGAGACAGGGCTTGCTGGAGAGAAGTAATTTGTTACTCAACCCCAGCTCAGTTCCAGCCAGACATCTTTTCCCAGGAGTGGGGACTGTGGAACAAATAAGGTTCAAGGTCATCCCCTCCTTCCAGCGCTCCCTGAACTGGATGCCTACAGGTTCAGCTGGGGCACAACCCTTGCTTATTGTCAGTCCCACAAAACACATAAAAACAAACTCTTTGTTTTCCCAGCCCCATTGCTGGTCAGTCTCCGCAAGTGCTGGGATGTGGAAACTGTGGTGGGCACATTAACGAAGGAAAATATTTATGAGAGCATCAGGCCAGCACTCAAGCGCTGCCCTTGGCTCACCCGGGTGTGTAGCCTACTTCGCCTGGAACTATAAACTGTGGCCTGGGAAGACAGCAGTGGATTAATCCCAATCTATAGCATTTCCTGTATTCAAGAAAGAAGCATAGACAAAATGTGTCCACCCTTCTATGGAATAAACAGGATGAAAAAGGCCCAGTTCCTCTGTAAACACAGGGTAAATATAGCCGTCGTTCCTCAAATGGACGTGTTACGCTCAGTTGATTTAATGTTCCCTTCTTGAGAAAGAACCCAGAGCATCAAGCTCGTGACAGTCCCCTGCGTTTGCCTTGTGGAATCGCCAACTGTGTCCCCCTTCGGTCTGAGCCTGCTGCCTTCCCTCCTCTGCTCATCGGGAAAGCACTGGAGCCAGTACGCACTGAAACTCCATATGGCCAACCTGAGCCCTCTGCAGATGCACTGGGACACAGGACCAGGGTCTTGCCAGGCTCTCAAGTGCTGCCTGATGTGTTTGTTCAGCCCTGTGTGCTCTCTGTTGACCTTCCTGGAAAGGACACATTGAAACTATATCTTGCTTAAAGAATGCTTCAGAGAGAAACCATCTACCAGGCTCAGGCTGCTGTTTAGGTCAGTGTCTTCATGGTACCCCTGCTCTCTGTACCATAGGTACCAGCCATACCACACTGTCCTGCCTGATGGCAGTGGTGGGCCAGACACTTTGCATGTGTGGCCTTACCAATGGCGACCCAGTAAGGAAGTGCAGATTCCCAGATATGTGTTGGAGGTGTGCATTGCTGAGTAACCCATGTACGTTATCAGGGCTGTGATAAAATATCTTCACCCATGTTACACAGGGGAGGGGCCCAAGGCTCATGGAGGTGAGTTTGTTAATGCAGGTACACCGTGCAGGAACTGACCATGGAGACCAGAGCTATTCCTCCTTTCCTCATCTCTCCTTATCTTCTTCCTGCTATTTTCCCTTCTCCTCCTCACTTCCGCCCCTTCCACTTCCTCCTGTGCCCCCTGAACACCTGAAGTCCACAAGGTCTTTGATGTCACTTCCCTGCCCATGACCTCCAGTGACACCCCTGCTGTGCTCTGTCTCTGTCTGTGCTGTAGGCCCTGCAAGAGGAAATCATCATTGCCGGCTGCAAGATGCGGCTGAGCTATCTGAGCNAAGTCTGTCCTGAGGATCAGCCTCACACACCCCACCATCCCCTTCAACCTTATGAAGGTCCACCTCATGGTGGCCGTTGAGGGGCGCCTCTTCCGGAAGTGGTTTGCTGCAGCCCCGGACCTGTCCTATTACTTCATCTGGGACAAGACAGATGTCTACAACCAGAAGGTGTTCGGGCTGTCAGAAGCCTTCGGTAAGCCTCCCCTAAGTATCTGCGACATGGGCTCCACATGTCAGCAGAGACAGAGCAGACCCAGAGAAGCAGCTTCCTTCATGGATGTTCCTTTCTTCCCTCCTTCCTCTTTTCGGGTCAGGCTTAATGGGACTATAAGACCTCAGTGGCTACCTGTAACCTAGATGAACATTGGAAGACCTGGGTGTGCAAAACCCAAGCGTGAAACGTAGTTACAGAATCAGAACGGTCCTCAGGAAGCACTCTGGTGGTGTGTGACAGGCTAAAGTGCACCACGTGCCAGAAAAGTAGAACACGCATATGTTATCTGGCTACCCCGCAGCCGTCCTGCCGAAATCTAAAATGAAGATAGAGGCGCTAAGGGTGGGCCGCTGCCAGGTTTTCGGTTATAAGACCTAAAGTCAAAACTTGGTTTTTGGTCTCGTGGTTGTTTTGACTGGTTGAGACAGGGCCTCCCTCCGTCACCCTGAGTGACCTCAGATTTCTTGTGTTGCACAGACTGGCCTTGCACTCACCAGCTTCCTGATTCAGCATGGCCCAGTGCTAGGATCATAGGTGTGCGACACCATACCCAGCTGGCCTCATGATTTTGTCTCCCAGCAGAGAGGTCGCCTCTGGTAACTGATTTCACTACTGTCTTTAGGGATGAAACCAAAGATGGCTGCCTCACCAGGATCCTGTGTCTGACAAGATGACCACCCTTCCTGCTTCTGGGTTAGAGCAGGCTCCCAGGAGCTTCAGCGATAGGCAGTCAGTAGTCATGTCACCCAACAAGATGACTGAGGAGCAATAATAGCCCAGCAAATTCCTTCACCTTGATCCCGATTCTCTTTCATTTGTCTTCAGATAACAAAAGCGGTTAGGAACCTGGAAGTTGTGCTGAGAAAGGGAAGGAGGGAGGGGGGAGAAGGAGTAGCAGGAAGTGGTGGGAGCAGGAAGAAAACAAGAGGACCTCTGGAACTCTTGCTCCATGGTTGTGCTATGACACACGCTAGTGTCACAACAAATCCTCACAGCCACATCCTTTCAGGGATGCTGAGGTGACATCCCAAGGATGCAAAGATAGATGGAAGCTAGATTCATCCAGCTCTGCGTTAAGATTTGTATCTCTGTCCTGTATGCCAGGGCTCTCCAGGAGCAGAAATGCCACATCTCACTGTTCACAGTTCCTTCTTTCATCTACAGAAATAAAACCAAGGTTCTGTAGGCTCCTCCACTAAAATGAGAAGATTTAGAGCCCACTGGGCAGTTTCAAAAGGTCCATGCTATGAAATTCCAGTGTGGGGCTCATTTGCTGAGACCATCATGGCCAGAGGCTTGGGGGCATCTTCTAGCCCACTCCCCTGTTGCTGCAGGTGGGGCGCCCTCTCCCAGGGCAGCTGTGAACAACCTTCAGAGGCCGACCAGCTGTTCATTCTTAACCACGCATTTAGATGTTGCCAGCTGGAAAATAGTGCCCTCTCAGCCACTGCCTGGGCTTCCACAGAAGCCAAGCTTAGGGAACTAGTAATTTTTTAAAATCACAGATGACCGAAAACAATCCACTGAGCACTGCCCTTTAAGCATTTCCTATGACATCTGTGGTCTTCGTGGACCATGATGTCCAGGGGCTGAGTAAATATCCCTGGCCTGGGCGTGATTAGAGTCTCACCTGATGAAACACTGTGTCAGCTTCAATTATCGACTGCCACAAATGAGACCACACTGATGAGTTAATGGGGTACTTTCCTTATTAAAGATGACTTCCGGGCTGAGAAGTTGGTGCCCACAGTAAAAACACTTGGAACGCAAGCATGGTGACTAGAGTTTGGATCCTTGAAATGCACGTAAAAACCAAGTGGTCTCCACACACGTGTGTATACACGCCTACACATGCATACACACTCACACACATATGAACAGCACCACAGTGTATACAAAATATTTTAAAGATTGTTTCCCTAGAATCAGTTCACTTGGGTCCTTTGAAGGCGTGTGCCACATCTAACTCTTCTTAATAATGTGTGATTGTTCTTCTTTAAAAATTGGTTTTAAGGGGCCAGCATCACCATGCTGGTAATTCCACACAGTTCTAGTGCCCAAGTCAAAGCATGGTCCTTCTCTTTCCTCTTCCATGAAAGACAATCAGAGGTCTTGCCTGCCTGTAGACCTGAGGGTCAGGGCGGAGGCTCTGCTCATTTATGCCCTTTCCTCTTATGTCCCTGCAGTTTCCGTGGGTTACGAATATGAATCCTGCCCAGATCTGATCCTGTGGGAGAAAAGGACGGCAGTGTTGCAGGGCTATGAAATCGATGCCTCCAAGCTGGGGGGCTGGAGCCTGGATAAGCACCACGCCCTGAACATCCAGAGTGGTGAGTGGAATCATGGGAGTCCTTGAGCTGAGGTGGCACCTTCTCTGCTAGCCCACGGAGCCTAAAAAAATGCATACAGTGAATAACACGGCCACCGAGGTGATCATGCAGAAGGTTGTCAGCAATGCCAGCAAGGCATGGGAGAAGCACTTCATGGCCATCAAAGCGGTAACGAATCCCAGCAACCACATGGTGGCTCACAACCATCTGTAATGAGGTCTGGTGCCCTCTTCTGGCCTTCAGGCATACACGCAGATAGAATATTGTATGCATAATAAATAAATAAATATTTTTAAAAAATGGTAACGGAGGGAGGAGCCCTGGGCAGCATCCCAGGGGATCTAGGACTAGCCCAGGGTATCATGGACTAGATCTCCAAGAGGGCAGGGCAGGAGTCAAGGCACTGAGTTCAGAGCAAGAGACTTGCAGAGAAGGACCATTGTAATGTGAGCCGAGAATGAGAGAAAAGGAAGAACTTCCCAAGTTCAGGCACAAGCAGCTGGAACCCAGGGTCAGAAAATTAGGACTTGAGGCTTGATCTACAGTAGATGTCAGTCATGTGTCCTTGAGGGAACTCATTCTGACCACGCTCTGCCTGGGGACAGGAGCCATGGTAACTACATTGATAACTATGTTATCTCCTGCCTCTTCTAAAAGTAGAGGGAATGCTTGTCAGTCCCATGGCAAGTTTAAGAGGGAGAACTTGAAAAACTAAATAAGAATGTAGAATAAAAGACGTTCACATCTCTCTGAGTCTTTGAAATAAGAGCAAAGAGAAGGGCTTGACACACAGTGAAGCCAGAAAATGAAAATCCGGAGCTGCGTCGTGTGCTGGTTAGAGAAACAGGTAAATGGAGTCATGGGGCAGAGCAGAAAGTTCAGAACTGACCCAGGATCACCACGAACCCGTGTTGAACAGAACGGTTTCAGAGGAGAAGTGCAAACAGCCAGCAGATATGAGAAAGAACTGTGAACATCCGTGGCCATCAGCACATGAAAATCCAAACACAGTCAAAGTCCATCTCGCCCCAGCCAGAGTGGCCAGCATCCAGAAGATCAACCTGGCAGGCAGGGGCAGGGTGCGTAGTAGGAGGGGGAGTATACTCAACATCCAGTACATACTTACATTTTAAAAACTTTAAATAAAATGGAGAAAAGAAAAGAGCAGTAGAGAGGACACGGGAAAGGGAACCTCTATACACTACCGGCAGGAATGGAAGCGATTATTACCTCTATAGAAATCAGTATGGAAGGCCCTCAAACAGCTAAAATCAGAACAACCAAATGGGTAGATACCCCCAAAGAATGTAATTCACCCCACCATCGAGATCCCTAAGTATCACGGTTACTGCCATACTGTTCACAATAGCCACATTATGGAACCAGTCCCTCAATAGATGAATAGCTAAAGAAAATGTGTCTTAGATAACGGAGTCTTACTTAGCCATAACAAAGAATAAAATTGCATTATTTATGGGAAAATGGATAGAACCAAAGATAATAGTGTTAAGTAAAATAAACTAGATTCAAATACCTTGTTTTTCTCATGTGACAAAGCTAGTTTTTTTTTTCCCTCTCTTACAAGATGTAAAAAGACTGGTATCTGTTTAGGAACAAAGTGAGGATCATGGAGGAAAGAGAAGGCAATGGAGAAGCCAATGGGTTAAAGTACATTGCGTGTATATGAAGCTAGGACAAGCCAAAAACTAGGTGTGGCTCTCTGCATCCAAAATCCCAAAGTCACAGAACTGCAACCAAGCTAAACTTGGCTTCTCATTCGCCTGCAAGCCCCCAGAGGTCAGTTATCCTGGGCACCTCAGTCCTCCTTGTTCACACTGGCCTTTACCCCAAGGTCACAGTCCAAGGTGACTACTTCAGCTCTAACCCGAACATCCACCTTCCCGTCAGCAAGGCGAAGGAAAAAGACCAGGAGCCAGGCCCTTCCCATTGTAGGGATGCTGTCCAGCCGATGCCCACAGCACACACACTCATGTGCCACTGGGCAAGACTCAAGTCACAGATGAGGCTGCCCCAGGACTGGGGTCATGACTGTTCCAGGCAGACATGTACCCAGTTAGATGTCTAAAAGGCAGGGTGGATGGTGTCTTCGTTAAGGTTTTATTTCTGTGAAGAGACACTATGATCATGGCAACTCTTACAAAGGAAAACTTTTCACAGGGGTGGGCTTACAGGTTCAGAAGTTTAGTCCATTATCATCATGGCAGGAAGCATGGCAGCAGGCAGGTAGACATGGTGCTGGAAAAAGAGTTGAGAGTTCTGCCTCTTGATCCACAGGCAGCAGAAGGAGACTGGGCCACACTAGGGCGTAGCTTGAGCATATGAGACCTCAAAGCCCCTCCCCACACACAGTGACCTACTTCCTCCCACAAGGCCACACCTCTTAGTGCCACTCCATATAGGTCAAGCATTCCAACACAAGTCTATGAGAGCCACCTATTCAAACCACAATGGGTCAGTGGATAGTTGGAAGGTCTGCCATACACACCATGTGTATAAATAGAAACTTCATATTCTATAGAGGGAGCATCATATAACTTTGGATGGCAGGCTTCAGAATTAATACTGAAGAAAAGGCTGCAGTGTATATAGAAAAATCAGGCTACCCTCCCACCCCACATTCTACACAAAATGAATTTAAATATTGTTAAACATTCAAATGTGAAAGTACTTTAAAACCTATAGAAGAAAATATAAGCCACTTTCAAATCTCAAGAAAGGATTTTCTAAAATCCTGAAAAGGCACAAACTTAGACTATGTACAATTTAAACCCATTCAATAAAGGACACAGTTGGGGCAAAGCTAGAGGTCACACTGAGAAAGGAGATTCCTGTGACCTGTGGGATCCCAGCCCCAGTCAGACGCCATGGCATGGACACAGGTGTGGCACAGGCAGGGTCCAACCTAGAGGCCATGGTAATACACAGGAGATAAAGAATGAAGAAACAGTGTGGATGCGTGAGGAAGAAGACAGGCATGAAGGTCAGTCCCTCCACTTGGTTGGCTGGGGAAACTGAGGCCCCAGGGCACAATGAGTAGCAAAGACCCTGGAGATCTCTACAGGGTATAGGATCAGCCTGTCAGCCGCAAAACCAGGAAAAAACCTGGGTCCATGTTGGTGAGCAGAATCTGCATTTCCTTCATCTATTTCTATAAACATTTATTGGTATTCATGTTGTGTCGGATTCTATGGTAGACCCTGGGGATGCAGAAATGGCAGAGACATAATCTCTATACTTGAAACGAGATTGGTGGAAAGAGAGAAAAAGAGGCCTGTGTACCTGAGAAACTGTGGTACACAGATGTGGGTGGAGCCTGAGAGAGATGCATTAGCCCGAATGGTCAAGAGCTGCGTTCTGGGGCTGATAGCTCTTCAGTCAATAAAGCGTTGGTCTTGCAAGTACAGGGACCTGAGTTCCATCCCCAGAACCCAAGTAAAAAATGCCAGAAGAAGGCTGGGAACTGGAAAGATGGCTCAGCCATTAGGAGCACATGCTTTTGTAGAGGGCCTGGGTTTAATTCCCAGTGCCCACACAATGGCTCACAGCCACCTGTAACTTCAGTTCCAGGGAATCCAGTGCCCTCTTCTGGCCTCTTCAGGCACCAGGCACACATGTGATACACGTACATACATGTAGGCCAAACACTCATATAGAAAGTCTATCTTCTAAAATGTTGGGCATGATAGGATATGCCTGCCATTCAAACCCTAGAGAGGAGGAGATGGGGCTCGCTGGGGATCCCTGACCTGCCTAGTCTGCTTGGTAAATTCCAGGGCATGAGAGGTCCTGCACCAAAATTACTAGGAGGGTAGCACCTGAGGAAGGGTGGCAGAATTTGTCCTGCGGCCTCTAAGTGCACCTGCATATACCTGCACACATCTACACATGTACTCATGCACGTATACACACATACACAGAGAGAGGGGGGAGAGAGAGATTCTGGGCCTTCCCACTTCTTGTCCGTGGGGCCTGGGCTAAATTACTAGTCTGTTCCGTCCATCACGGCAATGGTAACAGTACAGCCTCATAGGCCTAGGGTGAGAATCCAGTAGGTAAATCGTGGAGCTTCTCAGCTCCCCCTGGGTTTCACTATGGTAAGACAAGCCTGGACAAGGCCTCCCTCCTGTACTTTGCAGAAGTCATAATAACATTGACCATCCCAAGGAAGAGGGACCCAGTCCCTGTCTCCTCACTGACGCTGGCCCCCTTTCCTCGTCCCAGGCATCCTACACAAAGGGAACGGAGAGAACCAGTTCGTGTCCCAGCAGCCGCCGGTCATCGGCAGCGTCATGGGCAATGGGCGCAGGAGGAGCATCTCCTGCCCCAGCTGCAATGGTCTTGCTGATGGCAACAAGCTCCTGGCCCCCGTGGCCCTCGCCTGCGGCTCTGATGGGAGTCTCTACGTGGGAGACTTCAATTACATCCGCAGGATCTTCCCTTCTGGAAATGTCACCAACATCCTGGAGATGAGGTATGGAAGAGGGAGCCCTCCCTGGGATTCCTAGCAGTGTCCCTGGCCATCATGAGGCCCAACAGCCTTCCCTATGGGGACCAGAGAAGGAGGCCATGACAGAGCCACACCTATGGGCTATGAGGGCTTTTCACTTCCCAGCTCCGTCAGGCGCTGCCTCCCATGCTCTGAGATAAAGACATGGTGAGTTGTCCTTTCCCATCCAGATGACGTGGAAGGCTGCTGACAGCCGAAAGTTAGTCCCCTTGGAGTCACTGTACCTTCTTTCTGCCCTTACTGATAGAATGGGCTACAAGAGTCTTCTTCTAAGAACCAAGGACGCACAGCAAGCGAATGTCACATTTGGTCCCGGTCCCTTAGTGTTCCTCAGCAGTGGTTAGCTCTGTCCAGCCAGGGCTGAGGTGAAGTGAGGCCCGGGGCTGATGCAGGCTGGGCCTNTCTGCTCCTTAGGGACAGCAGAGCCCCCAGACTCTCAGCCCTGACCACGAGTGATGGAGTGCTGAGCCCCTACATCCAGCTGGAGAGCAGCTGGATTTTGCGGTTTTTCCCAAGTCCCTCTGAACCTTTCTGTCAGCTTACTGGCTACACAGGATTCTGCTAATATTTTAATTACCATCTGCGGCCCCATGGCCCTCCATAGTCAGTGCCCTACCAGCCACTCAGGCCACAGCCTGAAGGAACTTCTGGTCCCACTGCCTCAGCTTGGCCTTGCCGAGATATGTAGGTTTAAACTAAGTCTCTGTTGTTCTATTTGCCAACAAGGACTTGTAAGTCAGATGTGGGGGTAAAGTCTCTACTAGATCAGAGGGGCTGAGAAGCAACCAGCTGGCCAACCTCTTTGGCCAGAGACCCAGCAAGAGAAGAACCTCTCCACTCACCCCAAACCAAAAAGAAGCTCAAAACTCCACGGCCCCGCCCTACTCTTTCCTATGTATCTCTCTACCCGTCTTCCTGGTTCCTCCAGATTCTCTATGGCTAATTCCAGTCAACTAGTTGCTGTCTCTGCCCCCTGAACTAAGCACAAATGCAAACTCAGGGTTCACAGTGTCATCAAATATCCCACAACATCTGTAAACCAGGTCTCTTTGGAACCAAAGCCCTGCTCCAGGGTGGTTTCTACCATTAGAGAGAAGCCACACTTTCAGAGACAGGGGAGTCCCACTCTCAATTCCAAAAGAAATTGCAGGAAGTTTGTTTTTCACAGCTATCTTGTGGCAAAAAAATCCACCTCTATCCTGGTTTGGAACCACATGAGCAAAGCATGCTTGAGACGGAAGTGCGTCCTCCAAAGAGTACGAACAGGCAGATAGAGTCCCACTGGTCACCAGTGCAGGAGTTCTGGAAAGTACAAACTATTATCACCCTTTGGCAGTTAACGAAAAGCAGGCATGGAGAATTTAAAGTATGTGTCCAAAGTCCAACATCTAAAATGGTACACCCAAGCCTAGGAGACCACTACCCAGCCCTGCCCCACCGAAGAGTGGTCACCTGGCACAATGTGAGGTGTTCCATCTTATAAAGCTCTTCCCTGCTGAATAAATCTCATTCCGCAGCTCACATGTAACAGGAGGCCTCCCATTTTCATATCTTCCAAACAAGACCATCAGTTTTCCCTCCCTCCCTCCCACCACTGATGAGGATCACGCGAGACTGCAAGAGGGGAAAGAAGGAATTAATGAGCTTAGGAAAGAAAACCCAGTATGGGGTCATCCAAGCATCTTTCTCCAATCTTTTCCTGATGGGCCTTTTTCTCTGGGTCACCCCCTACCTAACTGAACTCATTCTCCAATCCCATGCCATATTTTAAGTAGGCTCGCCACGTTTCTAAAGCTTCCATAGGAAAGCATGCCTTGCAGAGACCTGGAGCAGCAAACCTGTGTATCTCTGGGTGTATGTCTGTCCAGGGAAGAGAATCCACTGCCCCTATGTGTCTGATCCCCTGCTAAGGCAGCAACACTGTAACAGGCCTATGTTCTTCCCAAAGCCAGCAAGCAGTAGGATGTGGGTGGAGCCAGGGCCCTTCTGAGATGTGTAGCTGTTTGTAAGTGATCTCACTGACAGAGTATCCAATATAGAATGTATCAGTGTCATGGCCACTAAGTCTTTATTTATTACAGTGTTGTACAATACCATTGCTGTCAAGTTTTCAGCTGCTAATAATGCATCTAACCCTGCTGCTAACACCTCCTTCTCTCTTCTATTCCCTGCTCTCCTGTCTTCTGTCAGAAATAAAGATTTCAGACATAGGTAAGCCAACCAGTGGAGAATTTCCTGCCTCTCCCCTGTCTTGCTGTTGCATGCTGTATGGTAAGCCCCGCTTGTCAATCCCAGGTGGCTCAAGGGCAAAGGAGCCCTGTGTGGTTAGAAGCTGATAGGGGATAATTGGTTGCAACCACAACACCCCACTAATCGTGGTGGGGTAGGTGGGCAAAGATCTGAAATCCTTAAACCTGTGGCAAAGTGAGGTCCATGTAGTCTATAGATGTGACAGACTGGAGTAAGGGGGAAGAACTTGAGAGCCACAGCCTGATCAGTCCTCAGAATAGCACATCCTCTATTGAGTTCAATGACTGTGGTGGGAAATGTCAAGACCATCTTAGGGAGGTGAAGAATCTGAAAACAGATTCTAGACTTCAGAGTCAGAGCACTGGCAATGCCAGCAACCCCTTCCAGGGGCTCTTCCAGGCAGGACATCACAGTGACTTCATGCAGAGGACAGTCCTCACACAGAACTGTGTCTGCGTGTAGATTTGATAGCTGACCATGAGTAGACAGAGCTATGTTTTAAGCAGCCGCAAGGGAGACTCTCAGGTGTCTATATAAGACTCAGGTGATGCACGGGATGGTCCTAGGTTGGGATAAAAGAAGGCTCTTTGGGAGAATGATGAGGCAGACAAAACCTGAACTACCAGTCCTTCTTAAATTTACCTCTCTATATAACTATATGTGAGTAGGAATGTGTGTATGTGCATATATTATTTTAAGTAATAATTCATATGTGTAGATTATTTAATACATAGCAGAGAGTTAGACAATGCACATGGATACCATCTTATATCCAAGCCACCTGTGAGTGATCAACATCTGTGATTATAGTCAGTTTACTGGCAAGGTTAGTGACATTTCCCAGTAATATGACCCTGAAATAATTACTTCATCTCTCATTATTTTTATCTTACGATTATTAAAAATTAATGGATCTCTTCAAATTAGTCAGCATTTTCAGGCCCAGAAAGAAGTTCCAGAAATTACTATGGAAAAATGTTACTAGTGGTTTTAATAACTTTTACAGTCTCTATACACTGGCTTTGTAATTAGCATACTACAATTTACCATAATTAAGATAATCATGATGATAAGATGTCTCCATCTTTCCACATAAAGGAAATTAGTCCTTTTACAACCAAGGACACATATAAGAAGATAAATTCAGCAGAAATCAGGACCAAAAGTAAAAGCTAAGAACAACAACTGTGGTCAAACCTTAAACTCTTAAGTCATGGCAGCCAGAGTAACCATGGAAACATAGCTCTTTCCTGGTTCACACTGTCAGCAGTGGGAAACATGCCCTTCCCAGTGCGGAAGTAGCCTGTGTTCACACTGAAGCCTATGTCCAGTGAGTGGATGACACTGAACTGTTCATTGGTCTGTCCTCTCAATTTCTATATTGCAAAGGTACTCTTCATGTGTATCTTAAGTTAAAACCCGACATTTAACATTGAATCATTCAGTCCATGGTGATATCTCTCCCGGACATGCCTGTGGTACTGGCAGACTCAGCTGAGAAGCCTTGTGCTATGTGGCAATCGCTGATCAGCCAGCCTTTCTGGTTTATGTTCACATCACCTATCAGTTGGAAAAGTTGTGATTGTATCTGTGTGCGGATACACCTGCACACATATATGTATGGGCGTGCGTACTTATGACGTTCAGTGATTTTTCTTTCAATGAATGTGCATTGGTATTTTGCCTGTATGTATGTCTGTGCAAGGGTGTTGAATCCCAGAGTTACAAAGAGCGGTGAGCTTCCATGTGGGTGCTGTGAACTGCACCTGGGTCCTCTAGGAGAGCAGAAAGTGTGCTTAACTGCCAAGCCATCTCTCCAGCTCCTTCAGTGATCTTTTGATGTAGCCATGATACAGGGTCAAAAACAGTGTCTTCTTTCCACCTGTTGTTTTCTCAGGTGAAAAAAAGTCTGTCTCCATAGTGAACCACAGTGGAACAGAGTGGAAAGGGAGCTCACCCATTGCCAGCCACTTTCCTGAGATAATAAAGAAACCTGGGTTCCAACTGTGATTTTGGGGGGGACTGGTATCTCACTATTAGCAAATCCCTTCTTCTCTCTGAGCCTTGGTGTCCCCTGTAGCTCGATTAATAAGAACCCAGAGATAGAAATTGAGGTTCAACCTGAAGGTCAAGAAAGCAAAGCAGACAGCCACTGGCTCTTACCTCTACCTCAGTCTGAAATGTTGATCCTGCCTCCAGGAATCTCAGAATGAGACTGTGTCTGAGAGATGTCTCCTCCCATCTTATATTCCTCTCTAGGGCTGGGATTAAAGGTGTTCACCACTACTGCCCAGTTTCTATGGCAAACCAGTGTGGCTCCTGGAATTAAAGGTGTGTGTCACCACTGCCTGGTCTGTAAGACTGGTCAGTGCAGCTGTTTTACTCTCTGAACTTCAGGCAAGCTTCATTTATTAATTAATACAAATTAAACACCACTCCAGTTTTCTCTACTGGATATTGGACAGATTAAAGAAGTTCTAGAAGTTTATCTTCTTCATCTGTCAGCTGCTTCTGTTTCTCCCAGTAACAGCATTTGCCTCCAAGGGAACCTTGGCCCATGTGTGTGTGCTGCCAGGATAGACTTTTCTCTGTCTTTAGCCTCATGCCCCCTGCTGTCGTGGGCACTCCTAGTAGCCATAGCCCCCTCAGCATCTGTGCTGTGGATCTGTTCAGGAAATAAGCATCCTTATCTCTTCCGTGATTTCTTCCAGGGGGTCAGGAGAACCCTTGGAAGTCTGTTCTTAGAAGTACACATGAATATTACCTCCCTCAAACCAAGTTACACATAGAGTACTAACACAAAGGAGGCCCTAACTATCGTGGAAAATTGATTGACAGGACAGCACTATGTCAAGGAAGACATAGCTTCTCTATTATGTACCAACACAAATATTCTAGAGACTTCTCAGCATTACCAGATTTTCTTAAAAGCTGCCATTTGGGGCTGGGGACATAACTTAGATAGTAGAGCACTTGGTTAGGATTTCTTGGAATTCCTGGGTTTGATCTCTAGCCCACAGAAACTAGCATGGTGGTCCAGTCCTCTAATCCTAGCCCTTGGGAGACAGAAGAAGGACCAGAAGTTTAAAACCATTCTTGGCTACACAGTGGGTTCTAGGTCCCCCGAAATATATGACCCTGTCTCAAAGACAAAAACAAACAGCCGCCATTTATTAACCATCTCAGTTTTTATCATAACAGACACTATATGGAGAGGTTTATATTCTTTATGTAATTCCAATAATCCTTGGAAAAGGATTGATCACCCCCATTTCTCAGATATAAACACAGAGTCTAAGAGTGGCAATGCAGTCTACCCAAGCCAACATCAGTGCTTGAACCTTTGCCTAGCTGGCTCAAGCACTCATGTCTGCCTACTGGTGGGAAAAAGTGAACTAGTTTCTGTCAGGGCTGCACCCAGAGTGGTTTAATAAGGCTCCCTTGCTCAAAAGACATTTTACTCTGGGGCCAAAGGACATTTTTCTCCCTCAGAAGTAGGGACAAGCTATCTTTGGTCACAAGAGATTCCCAACTTCCCAGTCTCTACCAAGAACTTCCCTACTTCTTCCCAGAGAGGGTAAAGGGGAGTTTGACTTCAACTCACTGATTTCAGGAATGCTAACATAGCCAAGGTTATGTTCTCAGAGCTAGAAGATAACATGAGATCTTGGAGTTCTCTGTAGCAAGCTATGGAGCAGGGCTGTGATCCAGCTCTCTGCCTGGCCCTGCTCAGGGTCCTGGACATCAGAATTGGGTTAGACACAGCCTGCGGAGCCTGAAAATGTTCCCTGTCCATGGACCTGGGCCTGGGGCCTCTGCTGTGAGACAATCTCCCAGCACGCGCCTTCAAGGCCTGCGTGGCTTGCAACAGATCTCAAGGCCATTAGAATGCAGCACTGGTGTGCTCAGGAACTGTCAGAAATGCAATTTCTGCACTATGGAACTGAGATCTGTATTTTAATAACATCTTCCTAAACACACTGCAGTTTGAGAAGCTCTGCTTGATTCCCAAGTCTCACTGTGCCTAGAGCTCAACTGAAGAGACCCTACAGGCAGAGAGCCCAGCCCTTCAGCCACTTTGGTTCAGGCTACTTCTAATAGGTGATTCTGCTGTATAGGTCAATCAATCAAAGATCACTAGCAATGGATGTTTCCTGTGAATACTCCAGCAATGAGGCTAAATTCATTCATTCATTCATTTATCCACACATAAATTCAGCAGAACTGTCCAGAACAATTCCCCTGAATCTGTGCATTCAGAATCATTATAGGACTTTAAATCAGTGCCTATCCCAGAGGAGTTCAAGAAGGTGGTGGCGGTGGCAGAGGTGGTGGAGGTGGCGGTGGCAGTGGCTTTTATGTATGGGTTTTTGCGTGTATATGTCTGCATATCAAATGATTTTTGAAGTTAGAGAGAGCTCTAGATACAACAGGACTGCAGTTACAGATGGCTGTGAGCCACCATGTGAGTGCTGGGAACTGAACTCAGGTCCTCTGGAAGATCAGCCAGTGTCCTTAACTGCTGAATCATTTCTCCAGTCCCAAATTCAAGGTTTTATTGAGGAGACAGACAGACAGCTCAGCAGAGAAGAGCCTGTAAAGGTACTACAGACACTAGAAGCAAGGTCTGTGCTAACTCTAGTGGAAACATGAGGCTGCGGTGTGCTATCACAGAGAAGTGGGGGTCCGGGAAGGGAGCACAGGTGGTGGGGTGAGCTTTCTCCCATTCCATGCTTTCAAGGATTGGATGGCTCGCAGCAGATCCTCAGGCTCTTAGGGCGCAGCACTGATGCGCTTGGGAACCGCAGCAGCCACATGGGGAAAGAGAAAGCACAGATTGTGGAGCCGGGCAGGTAAAGATGGAAATTCACTCTGCAGTTTGAGGTCCTGGCCCAGGACTTCATCTCTGTCCGTCTCAGCGTTCTGAAATGTAGGAAGACAGTCCCTACATAATGCGATAGTTATGGGGGGGACGGTGAGGCCACGTGTGTAAAGTGCAGGCACAGAGGCTAGGATAGATCCTTATTCTTCTGTGTCAGACACATCCCAATCCATGTGTGTTGGGGACCCTTCCCCAACCACCTTGGTTAGGGATGACCCTGGGTAGTGCCACAGAGATCAGGACACAGGGGATGCAGAGTAGGAGATACAACTGCATCCTTTATTGCAAAGCCAGTGCTCTTTTATAATACTCGAATCACAATCCAAGCTAGGTTCACATAATACTTGGAAATAGTTACAGAAACTACCAACTTTGTTACCAATTATTTCAAGAGCTCTGTGCCCTAGTTAATCTAAACAAGAAGCCTGTTGTTATGGGAATAACTTTTGCCGTTATATAATGTGTAGAAACACTTTATCAGAAGACAAAGCACAATCTAATCGTAGCCTTTGACCTACAGTGCACATCTTTGTACTCAAGGACCGACTCTTGGCAGGGCATTCTACTGATAGAGGAGGTATGCCTCCTCCTTACTTGGCCTGCCAAGCATGTCAGCAAGAATGCCACCTCAAGTCACACCTGCACAGAGTTTCTATGCAGTCCAAAGCTAGCCCTGCGCACATGTGATCAGCTCCCCAGCTCTGCTCCACAGGCTGCTGGGGCTGCAGTCTCAGGGAAGGCCTGGTGGGAACCACAGACAAGGTGCAGGTATCAGTGCTGGCTGGCACGAGGAAGCAATGTGGAGCTAGGGAGGTAGTTCATCTGGGAGAGTGCTCACACAAAGCCCTGGGTTTTATCTCCAGCACCAAATACAGCCAGTTTGGTGATACACATCTATAATCCCAGCACTTGGGAGGCAGGGCAAGGACAATCCCAAGTTCAGGGATAGCCTCAGCTACATGACGAGTTTTATGCCCAGTTCAGGGATATCCTTATTTACATGATGAGTTTGATGTTCACCCTGGGATAAATGAGCCCCTGCCTCAAAACAAACAACCATCGTGTGTGTTGTGTGTGTGTGAGTGTGTATGTATGTGTTTGTGTGTATGTATGTATGCATGCATACATGCATGAATGTATGTATGTATGTCTCTAAAGGCCAGTGTGTGGGCAGAGCAGAGAGCTGACCACTGGACAGCTGAAGGAGACACACAACTTTTCATTGACTTGCCCCAGTTAAACCTTCACCTTCTCCATCCAGAGCAAGCATTTTCTTCTATGCTGACCACCAGATAAGCGTAAATAATGCAGCCATAGCTTTTAAAGACTGAAATAATCCTGCCAAGGCCGCCTTCTCCCAGAATTCACCCATTTGAGAAGCTCCACACAGGTGACACTTCTCCAGGACTGTGCAGGGCCATGTGAGCTGGAAACTCAAGGGGCTAATCTAAGTGGACAGGGCCTCCACCATCCTCCCTCAGGGTCCTCTTCCTGCCAAGGTAGATAGTAGCCATTTATCAAGAGTGATGCACACAGAAATGAAATAGTCCCCCTGCCTCCTGGCTGTCACAGGGAAGCTGGGAGCCCAGGATGATCCAGCGTGACAAAGCAGGATCTAAGGTCACTGCGTTTTTATTAAGCCAGGATCAGGATTGTCTGGGAAGATTAATTCTGTGCCACCTTCTAAGTCCCAGGGGTGGAATCTCAAGATAAACAGGATGTCTGTGCTATTTCACCAACCCCACGGAAAGTCAAAGGAAAGCTAAGTGATTTTAATGCAAATACCACCTAAATAAGCCAAACATGGCCATGTCATCTACTGAAGACAAGCTGCTCTGGAGGGCTGGGAAGCTGCATCTCGAGCACTGGGCCTGCAGAAGAGAATAAAACTCTGGCCATTTCCCCTTTGAGCACAGATGGGTAGAATGGAAAACATATAAATAGCCATGGCCTCATGTTTCATGTGAGATATTAACTAGCATGAACCCTAGGGCACACGAGAAAACGGCCAGGGAAGTTTGCCAGAAAAGGTCCCTGAGTGGGCGCCTGGAGAGCAAGTGGGAAAGGGGAACAGGGTAGAAGAGTGGATGCAGGCAGGGTCAGACACACTGAGGGGCCTGGTGTAGGTGTTCCTAGTACGGGATGTCTGTGAGAGAAGCCTGAGGCACATCAGGTTTGGAGAGCTGTGCTTGCTCTGAAAGATGAGAGGAGAGTCATGTACGATGAGTCATGGTAATGAACTGGTGGGATGTGGGTCAAATCAGAAAAAAAGGGTCTAAAGAAGACCTGGGCAGAAAGAGGATGCTGCCCTCATTCACAAAGAGGCAATGGGAGAGTAGAGTGGGGCTGGAGAGGAAATGCCGCCGAGAACAGCATGTCTTAGTGGAACTCGGGAAGAAAATGGTAAGAGAACCAGTGTGTAAAATGAAAAGTTTTCCCAAAGGACCTGGGATTAATCTCTCTGCTTGATAAATGTACAATATTGAGATGTAGTTTGAAGGACCAGTGAGTAATTAGACTACACAAAAGAGCTAAAAGCTGACGTCACAGTGCACTCCCCGTGGCGAGCCCAGAACCCATGCACGCTAGGCTTAACGGAAGCTGTCATCAGGGCTACTGAGTAGTAGGATCTAGGCCTATGGGAGAAGCCTAAGTCATCTCCTGTGTGCTGTGCGACACTGCACATCTGACGCGTGTGGTTTCTTGGTAAGCAAGCACCAACACTCCCATCTTCTAGCTGAAGGAAGCTGGAGGTCCAAGGTGCATGACACACTGAAGTTTCAGAGCCCGCCTCGGAATGGAGACTGAGCTGGCTTCGTACCCTGAACACTTTCCCACCCAGCCTCTGGCTAGACTGCTGTGTCCCTTTCGTGTTTCTGCATGGTCCGGCTTTTCTGTTACCAGAGTTCAGTTTTTGTGACTTTCTTCCAGAAACAGGACCCCTATCAACACCACGCCTGCTCTGTTTCTTTCTCCCAAAGTTTGCTGCAGATTAGAAACTGATCCTGCATCTCATTTATGGCTGACTGTAGTGGGGGAGACACCTGGGCTCCCGATTAAGTCCATCTTGAGGAGCAACAGGAAATGAGGTGGACACTGGCAGGAGGCAGGTCTAGGACTTTAATCGTTGAACAAACGAACCTTTAATAGCTTCTGCACCATTGGGATGTCCTGATCCAACATCGAGGTCGTAAACCCTAATTGTCGATAGGGACTCTTGAATAGGATTGCGCTGTTATCCCTAGGGTAACTTGGTCCGTTGATCAAATGAATTGGGTCAATTAGATGTTTAGCACTTTGACTTGTATGTCTTGGTTAAAATCATTTGGAAGATTCTTTGTTCTCCGAGGTTCATGTGTGCCATGGCACTTGTGTGGAGGTCAAGGATGGTATTGGATGTCAGTCCCTTCTTTTACTTGATTTAAGGTGAAGTCTCTTGTCATTTGATGCTGTGTACACCAGGCCAGTGGTTTACAATCTTCTGGGAATTCTGTCTCCTCCTGGGCAATGTAGGAGCTCTGGGATAGCAGGTTTGGGGCTGCCATTTCCAGCATTACATGGATTCTGGGGATTAGAACACAAGCCCTCATGCTTACACAATAGGCATTTTGCCTTCTGAGCCATCTTCCCATCCCCCAGTATCTCTTTTTCTCATTAGTTAATTTTAATTAGCATACAAATAACAGGTTTTGCTGTGACATTTTTATAAATGTCTATCATTGTGCTTTGTTCATATCCTCCCTCTTGCCCTCCTTGCCTCCCCTTAGTCTTTTTTGCTAGGCTTTCTCCTCCAAAATAGTCACTTTCTGCTCTTCTCTCATGTGTGCTCTGCATTTGAGGAAAAAAAACACCAAATGATATTTACCCTTTCTGAGACAACTTATTTAACACAATGATTTCCCTTCCGTCCTTCCTTCCGTCCTTCCTTCCTTCCGTCCTTCCTTCCTTCCTTCCTTCTTCCCTCCCTCCCTCCCTCCCTCCCTTCCTTCCTTATTTTTTTTTCAAGATAGTATTTTTCTGTGTAGCCCTGGCTGTCATGGAACTTGCTCTGTAGATCAAACTCACAGAGATCCACCTGCCTCTGCCTCCCAAGTACTGGGATTAAATGCATGCACCACCACCACCTGGCTGATAATTTCCTTTTCTTTCTTTCTTTTTTTTAGATTTATTTATTATGTACAGTGTTCTGCCTATGTACCTGGAACCGAGAAGAAGGCACCAGATCTCAGAGATGGTTGTGAGCCACCATGTGGTTGCTGGGAATTGAACTCAGGACCTCTGGAAGAACAGTCAGTGCTTTTAACCACTGAGCCATCTCTCCAGCCCCCTGATTTCCTTTTCTTATTGACACTTGACTCCTTTGTGTTGTACAGGCAAAAAGAATATATTTGTGTTATAGATGAAACTTTATATCATATGCACATTATTTTATATAATTTCTTTTAATAGGTGAAAGAAAATTATACATTTATACTGCTTTTGAAAATTGAATTTAAGGGCAGTTTTAGCAGTACTGTTTTCTTTGATTATTTAAATAACTGGGACTCTTATTTTCAGCTTAAGAATTTTTTTATAATACAGTCATACACATTGCTGGAAACTCTTGTTAGATGATTTCACTGTTGTATGAATATCAGAACGTACTTCAGCAAACCTAGATGATATAGCCTACAACATAGTTTAACAATGTGGTGTAACCCATTATCACAGAATGCAAACCTGGAAAGGATGTTACTCTACTAATTGGTGTAGGCAGTGACAGCACAGTAGTGAGTATTTATGTATCTCAACATAGAAAAGTTACAGTAAAAATATGGTATGGCAGATTTTAGAATGGCGTGCTTCTATAGGGCACTTACCACAAAGAAGCTTGCCAGGCTGCAAGTTGCTCTCAGTGAGTCAGACCTGAGTGGTGAGTGACTAACAGCCCCCATTACTTCACCCTACTGCAAACTATTGATTGCCATTCTATACTTAGACTACACTAATTTATTATTTTTTGATGGTCAATTAGTTTGCTTTAACATTTTAGCTTTATAAACTTTAAAAAACATTTTGACTTATTTACAATAACGCTTAGTTTACTATACTCATTTATATAATAGTGTTTCTTTCTATATATTTCAGAAACTTTTCTATTAAAATTTGTTTTTATTATTTTATTTTGGAAACTTGTTTATGAAAACAAAAACACAAACTTATACATGAGCCTAGGGACTATACAAGATGAGAATAATCGGTATCATTATTTTCTCACTCCACATCTTGTCCATCATCTCACTCTATCCCGTCTCTACTGGGTCTTCAGGGTCAGCAGTTCTCCGGGAGCTGTCCACTCCTGTGACAGCATTACCTTTTTCCGGATCCTTCCTAAAAGACCTTCTGAGGGTTTTCTTGAGGATGTACCTTTCTTTGCTTTTGTTTTTCATGACAGGGCTGTGTGTAGCCCTGGTTGTCCTGGAACTCACTCTGTAGACTAGGCTGGCCTCAAACTCAGAGATCCTGCTGCCTCTGTCTCCTAAGTCTTGGATTAAGGTGTGGGCCACCACTGCTCAGCTGAGAATGTACCATTTTAAAAACTACGACCAATTTTCTTTTTTATTTATTTCCCTATAGATTTGCTTGTATGCACCACAAATATTCCTCATTATTGATGAAAACCTTTCAGTTTTGTTACCTAGGTTTTTAAGTTCTTGTTTTGTTTTGTTTTGGCACTTAAGCTTTTTAAGAACTTGTTAAGGCCTGCAAAAGCTTCTGCTAAACTGTTCATTATTCATTGTCTGGTGGTTCTTTTTCATCTGCAGTTTTCTCTCTTCTTTGTCCATGCCTTCACTAGGCATGTTACAACTCTACTATAATCTGATGGAGCACCAAAATAGATATAGTTTGTCATTCATTTTCCAAACATTTTTCTTAATTTCATAATTTATATTACTGTATCTACAAGTTTGCTAATTGTTTTCTTCACTAGTTCAGATCTGCTACTGAACCTCTCCAGTGATTTTTTTTATTTTCCTTATCTCCAGAATTACCCTTTGGTTAGTAATTTCTATATTTTTATTGATATTATCTATTTAATGTAATGCTTTTGTATTTCACTTACTTTTATAATCATAGTTTCCTTTAGTTCTTTGAAAATTTTTTTTATTTTATGTGCATTGGTGTTTTGCCATGGATGTTGAGGCTCCTGGAACTGTTATAGACAGTTGTGAGTTGCCATGTGGGTGCTGTGAACCGACCTCTAAAAGAACAATCAGTGCTTTTAACCAGTGAGCCATATTTCCAGCCCCCTTGAACATATTTATAATGGGCATCGTTGTAGTAATGAGGGGAGCGGGCCCTGCTTTTCGTCCTGCCCGGCTCCCGCACGGCTAGCTTATACCC
>LOEQ01004401.1:156975-188311 GCA_001685075.1 Bramus lutescens | reverse complement strand
TTCCTTCAGTCCCAGTCCAGCTGGCCTTGGTGAGCTCCCATTAGAACAGTGCCATCATCTCAGTGGGTGAGTGCGCCCCTCGCGGCTGGTGTAGGCTTTTGAAACCTCAAAGCCTATACCCCATGAAACACTTCATCCAACAGGACCACACTACCTAATCTTTCTAAACCTTTCAAATGGCTCTATTTACCTTTCAAACAGCTCTATTTTTTGATGACTCATATAAATGAACCTGCAGGTACCATTCTTACTCAAACCGTCATACACATGATGACAAATCCGACTGAGAAACAGGCTTTTGGAGAATGTCTATTACCAGAGGAATCAAGCAGTGGACATTGGATTCCTAAAGGAAGACCACTGGACTCCCAAGACACTGCAAGAAGAAAGTGGGCAGACGGGGTGGAGCTTCCCCTGCTGGATTCAGAGGACAGATAATTCAGAAATAGGTTGATGATATGCTTCTGCTGATGGAATTTGGTTCAGCCAGTCTTATTTCCTTTCCTCCCTTCCATTTTGGAATAGGAATATCAATCCAACACTGTATTTAGGGAAAAGAAATCAATAAGAACCTGGTGGCAGCCCTCTACTGCTTAGAATAACTCATGGTTTCCACATTTCTCTTGCACATTTCTCAGTTTGATGTCTAATCTTAGTTGTAAATTGACACACCTGGGAAGAGGGACACTCGGTCGAGAAACTGTCTCAGTCCGATGGGACTGTGGCCTTGATTGTGAGGCAATTTCCTTAATTGCAGCAGAGCTGTGAGGACTGAAACCACTGTGGACCGAGCAATCCCCAAACAGGCGGGCCTGGGCTGTGTAAAAAAAGGTAGTCATGTAGCCAAGTAGCTTCTCTCCATGCTTTCAGTTTCAGATGCTGCTTGAGTTCCTGTCTGGTAGAGTGGGACTGGGACTATAAACCAAGGACATCCTTTCCTCACTCAAGTTTCTTTTCAGCGGTGTTTTATCACAGCATCCTAGAGACAAGCAGTTGCAGAAGAAAATGTGCTCTCTCCTAGAATCCCATGGGTCTAGCCATGGAGATAAATTTGGTCCTGCGATAGATAATAACCAAAGTCTTACTGGTACATTGTTAGGAGACTTTAAATGATGAAGTTTGTTGTTGTTGTTTTTTCCTTTAGATAAAATTGCAGTTACATTTAGATTTGGGATTACTTAAGATTTGGAGAATGTTTGGATGTAGTTACATCTTTATTGAGAGACATGTATGTTTAGAGACCAAAAAGATATCGTTGACTTGTTACCAGTACCTACAAATACAATTTCATTCAAACTAGATCCTTGCATATTTAGTGCAATCAGGTTAGATATGAGTAGAAATGCCAGTCATAGTCAAAGGAATTGAGTTTTAGTGGCATGTCTATACAAAAAAAAAAACATGGCATGACCCAGGAACAACAGAAAAGATTGTATTGTGACTGAGGCATGACAGACTTAGGCTGTATAATCATAATAAAAAGAACTAATTTTGTAACCTACAGATAACAGACACATAAGATTTCTGTAAAAGTCCTGAATAGCTGAAATGCTTCAAGATAATGCTATTGATAGGACCCCAAACCTAGGAGTTGCGTTTTGGACTTTAGTACTCAAAGGGACTTGGATCATCATCCCAAACAGAGATGCATATATAATCAATAACTCTTCAAACAGTTCAGGGAAAGTTCAAGGAAAGCAGATCAGTTATAGCTGGAAGTCAATGGAGCTTTAAACAGATAGGTTTGAGGTAACTACTTAAAGTCAGAGTAGCTTTTAGATAGATGTAAGTCAGGGCATGCAGGGGCCCTACAGAAGGCCAGGTTAGGCAGGAGTCAGACCTTACAATGTTGACATCCACAAAATATCTGGCTAATCCTAAGTGGGCCACAAATAAACCATTATGATTAAATAAATATAGTAGAAAAATTAGGCCAGAGTAGCAAGCAAAGATAATTTTTCAGGACATAATTACCTGCTGAGTTTTGAATTTATTCTTGTTAGCGACACATCATTAAATGGTTTTAACTGAAAGAGTGGGATCTGAAAAATCACATTGTAGTTTATAGTTAATTCTAAGAACCAGTAGTTCCTAATAGTCTTATCACTATATAATGGATGTCATGGAACCCCCAAACTCATATGATGAAATCCTAATTCATAATTTGGTAACATCATGCAGTGCGATAGAATTCATTCATGGGCATGGATTCCCCATGGTGACATTGGTGTCATAAGGATGGACAGGGTATATAATTATATTAAAGAAGACAGGTTATAGAAAACCTGTGATCAAGGAAGTGAGTCCTCCCTGTGCCTTACACCTGCTGACTCACTAATAGTGGACTTCCCAGTCTCCAAACTGTGAGAAACAACGTGTTATTTAAGTTGTCAGTATATGGGCAATTGTTCCAGAAATCCAAAATTAATAAAACAATATGCTATGCACAGTGTGCATGAATCAAGCTAGAATCTTCTACAGCTTCACATCTATTTTAACTCACATGTGGATGTGTACATTTTATATGTGTGTTAGTGCATATGTGTGTGTCAGTAGGAAGGGGTACACATGAGGGATAGAGGTCAACCTTAAGTGTTGTATGTCAGGACCTGTACATCTTGATTTTTGATATGGGATCTCTAACTGGGTCTTAGGGCTTGCTGAGTAAGTTAGGTTAGGCTACCCAGTTAGCCCCAGAAATTCACCTACTTCCACAATGCTGATATTATAAGAGTAAACCACCATGTGAGCTTTTTATATGGGTAAAAGGGATTCCACTTGTGACCTGCGCTTACCTGGTAATCAAATTACCAAATTAATTCTCTTCAATGGCCTCCTTTATCTTTAAGAGGATATAGAAATATCATGAAGCTAGTTATTAATGCCAGCAGCAGATAAGTGGGGAAAGTATACTTTCATCTTGTAATTTTTCCTCTGTATGCCTCACAGCTTCTCAGTAATGAATTGCCCTTAATGTCAAGAAACTGGATAAATTAAGCTGGTGAACAAGCTGATCAGTAAAAAGAGAACCTAGTAGTAGTGCAGGGTAAGAAGGAAAAGACACTGTTCTATGACTGAGAAGAAAAGTAATCATATTTCTAAGGCAAAATTTACAGGTTTAGAAACAAACAATTCACTGAGGATAATGGTAGAGTGGTTTGAACAAAGGCAGCCAGGAAATGTGTTCATTATTTTTATTACTTTGTATTTGAAAAAGTGAGAGAGCAAGAGAGGAAAAAAGACAGAGAGAGAGAGAGGGAGAGAACTGCATGCCAAGGCCTATATATGGAGGTCAGAGGATAACTTGTGAGAGCTGATTCTCTTTCCACTATGCAGATCCAAGGGGTTGGATTAGGTCACCAGACTTGAAGACAAGCACGTTTATCTGCTGAACCATCTTTGTTTAGCACCAACTGGACATTTTATCCAAAGCAGTAGGAGTTAAGGGTCTACTAAGAAACAGGTTGCTTAAAATGCCACCTTGAGCAAAGAGTTAAAAGGTAAAGATAATGAGCCTACCTCTAGACATACAAAATATAAGACAATGAGGCTACCTCTGTGTAGAAGGGAAGGGGCCACTTGTTCATCCCGGCCGCCCAGAACGGAAATAATCACACAGAAACTGTATTAATTAAGTCACTGCTTGGCCCATTAGCTTTAACTTCTTATTGGCTAACTCTTACATCTTAATTTAACCCATTTCTACTAATCTGTATATCACCACGTGGCAGTTGCTTACCAGCAAAGATTAAGCATGTCTGACTCTGGCAGCATCTCCATAGCATCTCCAGACTCCACTCTTCCTTCTCCCAGCATTCAGTCTAGTTTTCCCCACCTACCTACATTCTGCCCTATCAACGGGCCAAGACAGTTTCTTTATTCGTTAACCAATAAAAGCAACACATAGACAGAAGGACCTCCCACACCACCTCTGGACTCTGAACAACGAGACTGCCATGACTGAGAAGCTACAAGAGCTATCCTAGAGGGCCAATGTGTTAAGACAGATATTGATAAATGCAATCTGAGGGTACTTTCACAGAGATTTAAAGGCAAATGGTGATTGGTATAACCATATTCCAGGTTCGGGTGTAGGTAGAGTCACAGAAATTGTTTTACCAGGAGATTGATACTCTCTCAGAAGATAAATATAACTCACAAATTATAGTTAATGTGCTATAGGATGATTAAGCGTTCAAATATAACTAAAAATGCGGTAAATTCAACACCTCATGATGAGGAGCTGACAAGTGATGTAGAAAGCCTGCTTGGGAAAAAAAATACCTCCCTGCTGCTTGTCATGGTGTCTTTCCAGATGAGGTACGTAAACAAACATGTCACTCACAGCGTTTGCACTTCTACACAGCTGTCAGCGAAGTGGGGCGGGAGCACAAAACCAAAGGTCTGGATTAGAGATCAAACAGAAACGAGTAGCATAGGTGAGTCATCTTGGCGCCAGTGTCATGCACCTGCTAGGTGTCGGCACATAAAAGGGCTCACTGGCATCTTTACAGTGATGCAGTAAAGATGGCCTGTGCCAACCAGTAGAATCCTGTCTGAGTTCAGTCGTTACACTGTTAATTAAAGCTGCATCTCCATCTCCATCATAAGATATTCTTAAAATACGGATTGCACTGCATGTCAGCATTGGAGACCAGCCGGAATTTTGACTTTACTGGATAGCCTGGCCAGCCAGGAGAGTGATCAGATAGCATGATGCAGAGACAGGAGGAGTCCAGAGTTCTTTCTATATTGCTTTGTTCATGCTGTTCATGGTTTCATCTGCTTCCTAGAGGCTGCAATAGGAGTCTTAAAATTAAAAAGAAAATATATCATTATTCTCACTTTGTTAGGCATTTGAAATATTAGAATGATAAATTCACAAGAGTAAAGAGAATAAAAACTAAAAAAACCTCTACATGGAATATTTGCAGTAGTTTACTTAATTGGAGTGATAATTATAACTTCAATTCTTCAGTGGAAAAACTAAAGCCACCCTATTATGTCAGGAAGCCCAAATCACTCCAAAATTCATACTGTGAGAGACTTATAAAAGTGGAACTGGGTACAGAGGCTCTGTTTGGTACAAAAATTCTTGAAGAGTCGCCAGGTTCTCATAGGCCCTTCTCTAGTCTCTGTGCCTAAATAATTCTGTATCTCTCTTTCTGCTCTTCAACTCAGAAACTTAAAAGATGCTTTTGTTTTATAAACAGAAGGTGTCTATATTTGGAGACATCAAACACAATTGTTGGAGCCATGCCAAAACTCATTCCAGTGAAATGATTCCTAAGAAAATGGAGTTTGTAGTCAAATACTTTTCCATACTAAGTTCAGAATCTAGACAGACAATTTATTCTTCTACTCATGGTCTTGGAAGATTTTATTATACATTACCATCAAATAAAGTATACTAGGTCAGGAGAAATTCCTGAAGACATTGATGTTGGGAATTCTCCCTTCAAAATTTAAGCAGATTACATTGTTTCCTCTGGTGAAGAATTATATCCTCCACACAGAATTTTCAAACATCTTATTACGCTCCCAATTATTGAAAGCCATACCATAGAAGCTCAGTAAACATGGGAATATTTTTATCAGATGAAAAAGCATCAAAACAAAAACAAAGTAAAACCCGGAACAAATCAAATAACAGGAAAAATGCAGCAAATAAAGTATAAGAGAAAATGACAGCAAAAGGAAGTGTGAGAAAATTTATCCCAATATTTCCTATGGCTCCAGGATTGGTTGTGTACCCCTAACACAGTGACCACAGTCATTTAAGAAGTAAAATTCAGGTAGATGTTGTGGTGCATTCTGGGGCAGAGGTAGGTAAGTCTCTGTGAGTTCAAGATCAGTTTTGTTTACAGAGCGAGTTCCAGGACAGCCAGGGCTACCTGTCTCACATAATAAAACAAAAAGTTATATGATTTTTGGCAAAAATCTACTGTGTTGGTTGGCATGCACTATAGAACATTCTGATAACAGCAGAAAGACTTGTAGAAAAAGTTGAAGGACTTGAAATAAACTAAGTCCATAGAAGTGAAAACCATAGAAGACTTATGCTTGAGGAAGGACTAAAGATAAGGACAATACTGCATTAACTAGACAAAATTGTAAAGGAATAAAAGATAAATTTCATCCAACAGTCACAATCCAAATTAGAACCAAGTCTTCAGAGGGAATCAGAAATAACAAATTATGCAAGATATAAAAATGTATTATCTCAGAGCTTAAAGCTGATTCCTAGAACTGAATAATGTGCTTTTTCAGATCTGGTCACAGAGCAGCATATGTATGAAATTGATCTATATAGAGCTACGCCATTACACTGCTTCAGAAAGACGAGAAAGAGGAAATTCTAAAATATTCCAGAGAAATTAAGAAGCGAGTGACATTCGTCAGGTCAGAAATCCCTGTGGGCTTCTCAATAGCAGCACTGGACAAAAGAGAATAAGCAACATTTTTAAAATCCTGCAATTGTTGCTATATTCCATTGTATTCATGGTCAAGCTCATTTAGCAATAATGCCAATAAAATAGAAATCTTCATATGCTTTATCCACGCTAGGGTTCAAACACTCTCTAAGCTCCTTTCTAGAAAGTGCTGAGAGAGCCTTGTGGGGAAAGGGAAGGGAAAGTGTGCCTAAGCGTTGAATGGGAAACTCTGTAAAATTATTTTGAAATATGTGCATGTATTACCCTGATTTTAAAAAGTAAATGTATTTTAGCATATTACATGGTACATATCAATATTCAGTAAATGTTACCTGAATTTGAATTAGGAATTGGACTGACTTTGTGTTCACTGCAATTAAGCCTTCTTTGCTGTCAGGGTTGTCTCAAAGGCACGTTGCTGGGTTAATGAGTATAATATTTGTGCTCCTTTATCCTGTAGCCCTGAGATGCACCACAGTTTGTTGAAGCCCTTCCAAATCTGACCATGTTCACTCTTCTCCTTTTGTAATTCTCTCTTGTGTTTCCATTTTCTGTGGTAAAGCTGTCATAATATTTTTAAAGGCATGGAATTTTCTGAGTGATATCAATGATGTATGTGGTTTCTAATTCTCAAGTGCCTTACATGTTTCTGCATATGCATACATTAACTTTATGTAACACTTAACTCATGTGAAGGACATCCTCAAGGGTGTATGAGCAACACAGATCATAAAATTCATAGATACATGTATATGTATATATTTGTATATATACACACATATATATGTATACATACACACATATATATTTATATATAAACTATTATGACAACGAAGTATCTCTTTAAAAAATGAGAAGAGAGCAGAGTCAATAGGGCAACTGTGTCTCAGCAAGAATAAAAAAAAACTTTAACAACTGGAAATCTAAGCCTACAAGGGTAGTGAGGTCTCATTTTGGGGGTTGATAAATGAAGAATACAAAGGGAACACTTTTGAGGTTGATTTCACTTTACTTGGTTTAATTCACACACACACACACACACACACACATGCAAAAAACATGCACATTGCATATGGAATGAAATCTTTGACACTGCAGCCTGTCTATATAAAATTTCATGATTCTAAGGGGGCTCCTATTTACATATGGCCACCATCAACTGAAGTTGGGTAGCAGATTCTCTGTTAAATAAAACACATGTTCTACAGGAGGGTGCAAACTTAAACTTCCTTTCATCTGTTCCAGAGCCCTGCTTGAAGCTACAGTATGACTTATCTGATCCAGAATACTAATAATTTGCACTACTAATGTTCACTGTAAAACTCGGAAGCCATTTGCACCCTTGTGACATTCACTATTGGTTCAGTTTCTGTAACTCTTTGCAACTCACAGCCGATGTCCAGTGGACCTGCTGGATCTGAGTGGAATTTGCAGAAGGAACAATGTCCAGAGATACAGATCTGGAAACCATAGTCACTGCCACAGTTGCCTCTGGGACATTTGGTAAGATATTGTGAGAGTCATGGTCCACAGATGGGGATCAAGAACCCAATGAGGAGCGCACTTGGGTACTCAGGGCAGGCAGTGGGCTTTTTCTATGCAGTCCTTTCAGATGCTTGGCAGAGAGACAAACAAGGGCACCAGCATCTTGAGAATGTCTTTTGTACTCCTTCTAAGGGCGTGGCACATCCTGTGCTTCCAGCTCAGATTTAGAGAGGACCTTCTCGGCATCACCTCCTTGTCTATGTGGGTGACATGTCAACAAGGAATTTGAGATAGGAAGAGAGCACGGAGGCAGGAAGACAACTGTATCTCTGTGGGAACTGAAATGAAATAAAGAAAGAAAAAGCTTTAATTGTGAAAAACGAAGCATACCAGACCAATAAGGTCTTATCAGGTGGAATAAATGAAAATACACAAGGGACATATCTTAGGGTTTAATTCATTTTATGACTCAATCATTGATTTGCTTATCGCTTCTCTCAATAATTCACTGTATATTTTCCTACAGCGTAACAGCTGAAGTGCAAATATCCTATTCTCTAAAGACGTTTGCATATGGCATAGACGGAAGTACAGTGATCAAAGTCAAAAGATTGTAGATAGATAGAATAGCAGAGATTAGAAAGTAGAAAAACAATTTATTTGGCAAGGACACCAACAAGAGCAATTGCAGGATAGTAAGAATTTTTTCTGTGAGTATTTGATGTCATCACCAAGCTAAAAGTCTGTGCACTCGTAATAATGAGATAAGGAAGAAGCAGTTTGGAGAGATAAAACTTCGCTGGCCCAAGGAGTAAAAAAGCAAAAATCACTCTGAACACTCTGATTAAACCAAGATCCAAAGACAGTTCACTTTTTTATTAAGTAAGCTCTTCTTTATACATCGTCCTTTAACCTTGTTGATAATGACTATGGATAGTCTATTTTGCATGTACAATAAATTTTAAAGGTAGAATGGAGCAGGGTTATATTTTCTAGAAGATATGGTCTAGAAATTGTATACCTTAAATTAATCTCAAATATAAATCTTTACATTTAAAACCATTAGTTACTTAAAAATAATCTATATTGTAATAGACATATTTAAAGTTTATTATTTCATCAAATAATCTTATAATTCCTATAAGACTAATGTTGTATTTGCTGCTTTTTTCTTTCTTGTGATTAAATATCTGGCAAATGAAACTGAGAGGAGAGTGCATTTGAGGGTCTGAGAAGGAAGACTATCTTCTTAGGGAGGGTAGGAACTTGAGGCAGCCAGTCAAGCACAAAGAATCAAGACACAGAGACACACTATGGGACTCCTGCAGTGAATGGTGCCACTTATGTTTGGTTTGTGTTTTCATACCTCCATAAAGCCTATTTAGAAACTGACTCAGGTATACCCAGAGGTTTGTCTCCTGACTGACTCTAGATTCTGTAAAGGTAATAGTGTTAACTCCCCAATATGCTCTATTTGATATGGATCTCTGAAATACAAGTTTGCGATTAGATTTCAACTTTTTAAATAAGGTCTATTAACAGACCATGGAACAAGTGTGATTCAAACCACAATTTGGGAAGTAATGAAGAGTAAACTTCATGAAAGAAATGTTTGTTTACGTATCTACTTCCCGCAGTGGAGGAATCCTAGGATGGAAGAATTTCTTCTGGTCCATCTTAGGGCCTACAATATGTGACATAAAATTGGTACTCGGGAGATGAAGAAAGACTTTTTCTGATTTGAATGGGTGAAGCATCTATGCATAAAATCCTTTCATTTTTTACTGAGACTTTATCAACTTTAAAGTTTGCTAAGATTGTTTTGGGTAAAGGAAGATCAATCATCAACATGAAGGTACAACGAAGCATCGCCAATAATAAAAACAGAAAAAACATTCTGAAATGCGGTGACTATAGACAGGAAAGTTTACCTCTGTCATTTTCCTCTTAATCTCGGGTTTCAAACCTGAGATTGTCAATCCAGGTCTTGAAAAAGGCAACTTTGGAAAGACAAGCATCCTTAACTGTCTGATAGAAAAGGGGGTTGACTATAAGGTGGTTTTGATTTTAAATTTCCTACATAAAAGTCGTCATTCTGTGTTGCAATGCTTTGGTATAAAGCTCCACAAATCTTGTTGTCATACTGATGAGGAAAGGAGGTAGTTGGTGAATGCGCACACTTGGGGCTAGGCGAGTTCCCACTCCTCGCCTCTTCTGGGTGACTAAAGTGAACGGAATATGACGCATAGACTAGACTCGATGGGAACTGCACCACAGGTAATTAAGTTTCCACCTTCTCCTGCATGGACTGGCATGTTTACTGCAGTTAGAGCTGAATGAATATAAGCTCTCCTTAATTTCTTGTTTCCTTATTATTTAAATAACAGTTCTCAACAGAAGCATTCACTAAATGAAGAACAGTCCTGAATCCATTATAACTCTTGAGTTTATGACTGTGTGGAGGAGACTCTCCAAATTCATTCAGAGACCGACGATTATTAAGAAGTTTGGGCTTTGTGTAGATATGCAGTATTAGATTATCTCATTCTTATTTAGATTCAAACTTCCATGTACCTAGGCAAATGTGTGGAAACTATTACAAGGCTTATCTTCAGGCAGTACTGAGTTCAAATTCTGTTTTCTTTATTTAAGGTAAAACAGCAGGTCATGCCCTTTTTTTCCTTTTAACATACTTCACCAACTGATAGAAGAAAAAATGTTTCCGATGATTCCCATGATCATATTGAGCCCAACACGAAAGGACGATGAGTATCATGCCTGGGCCCCTATTTCCAGCCTCTGCCCTATTCCAGCTTGTGCTTGACCCTTTATTAACAGCAGAAGGACTCCAAGGGCTTCCTCACACTGCCGCCGGTCCTGCTTCTCCCTTAGCAGCTCCCTGCCTAGAAGTCACAACCACCAAACTTTCCTTCAGTGACAGAGTGGACACTATGCACCTTCCTAGTGTTCACCTGAGCTCAGCCCCTCCTCTCGTGTTCATCTCTCGTGCTCCCTCAATACCTTCTGTCATTTGCCCCATGCATAACCTGATACCTCACCACAGAAACCCCCCTTTTTTTAGTTTATGTTTTATTGATTTTTATTGAGCTCTACATTTTTGTCTGCTCCCCTCTCTGACTCTTTTGCATGCTATGGTTTGATACAAAGCCTCACATAGCTCATGCTGATCTCAAAGTTTATAAAGCCAAGGACGATGTCTACCATCTGATACCCCTGCTTCTACCCCCAGGTGCTGGACTGCAGGGCATGTACCATCATATCTAGTTTATGTGGTGCTAGGGATCAAGGCCAGGGCTTCCTGCGTTTAAGTAAGTAATCGACCGGCTGCACCACTTCCCCATCCATAAGTACTAATTGTTGAGAGCAGTGGTTCTCAACCTTCCCAGTGCTACAACCCTTTAAAACAGTTCCTCATGTTGTAGTGACCCCTGACCATAAAATATGAATTTGTTATTATTTCAATGCAGTAATTGTGGTATTACTATGAATTGCAGTATAAATATCTGATATGCAGGATATCAGATATGTGATTCCTAAAGGTATTGTGACCCACAGGTTGAGAACCAGTGTTTTAGAGGTTAGGATCTTTTGTTTACCTTCAGTGTCTACTGATGTGTGTGACACATGGGAGAGATGCCAGTGACCCCACAATAAAATCCTTAAACAGACATGACTGCGAATTATCCATTATTCTGACAGTGTTTCCTATTCCACCTGAGTACTATATACTCCCAAAATTTACTAAATCTGTAGCTTAAAAAATAACAAAAATAAATTCATTGATTTACATAATCATGTCGTAACGTAGTGAATGCAGTTGTTACAATCTGCCTTATTGGGTGCTTTGGAATGCACTCTTCTGAACATGCACTGTGGATTTTAAAAGAGCAAGGGGAAATTATTACATGCTATTTAGCTTCAGCTTCTGTGTGTGTGTGGTCAGCTGGGTGTGGCAGGATAGTGGCAAACAGGCAGAGAGACTGATAAGACACAAGAGGTCTGAAGATTCACCCCTCCCATTTCCTTTGGTTGCATTAATCTTGACACTTCATATCCCGGAGTTGAGAAAGCCTAAAACAAGTAACAAACAATCCACTGTCTATCCTGGTGCCAGAGTTCTAGATACAGCAGGTGAATGTTCACCTCAATAAAGTACTAAGTTTTATGTCAATAGATGCCTCTTTCTTTCTGATTCCTGTGCAACCATGGTGCTACGTAATCCCATCTGCTTCCTTCCCAGAACTAAACATGCTAAAGACTCATGCTGAATCAACAACTCTAGCACTTAGAACTAATACGAAGCCAGTGGTCAGTGCACAAGCACCAGCTGAATTGAAGAAGTAATAAATATGGAGATGGATAATCACATTTGGGGTGGCACATGGGTAAATAGAAAATATCTGATATGAAAGATGTGAGATTTATGGAACTACCAATTTTTGCTCTCCCCAGACACAGAGCTTTACCTATAAATTCATCTGCACTAATATATGTCTTGTTCATTGAACAGATTCTTGCTATGTATTAAAGCTACTTATTAAAAGCTAGTTTGAAATTCACTATGTAGCTCAGACTAGGAACTCATTCTTTATGTAGCCCATTCTCTTGTCCCCATCTCCCTGCCTCCAAATCCCAAATACAATGTCTACCACCATGGCTGGCTTCATCTGCCATTCCTGATGTATATACATCTACACATACTTCATTCCAATTTTTGTTACCTATTGATATAGACTGAAAGAATTCAAAAGAAATCCCATATTCTTGTTTTTCAACATTGATATGTTGACTCTGAAATGATTTTAGGACATAAGGTTCCCTTCTCTATGGTTGTATTGGAGAGACGTCTAGATAGAAAACATAGCTAGTTGGCTTGCTGTTGTGGCACTACAAGAAATCAGAGAACAGAGAAACCGTACTTTGACTTCTTTCATCAAAATTAGTATCTGCAATGCTGAGTGGCATGGTTGTTGTGTCCAAACTAGAGCCCATTTGGGAGAGGAGTGGAGAGAGTAGAGAAGGGACAGAGGTGATCATACATTATAAGGACTATATGAGATGCATTATCTTGCTTGGCTGCTGGAACAATTTTATGAGGTAGATATTGCTATAATATGCACATTTTACGGATGAGGAAAGGAGAGAATAGAGAACTCCAGCAATTTTTTTAAGGTCACATAGCTAGTCTGTGGTAGAATCAAGCCTCACATGCATTCCTGTTTGGCTTACTCCAATAGCTGCATCACATCATGCCAGTGAGCTGATAGAGTCAGTCTTGGGGAAAAATGCAAAAGTGCTACATTACCATAGTGTTATTTGTGTGTACTCTACGTTATTATTAAATATGCTTTCAAAATAACTAAACTTCCATCTCACTGCCTAACATCTGCCATAGCCTTACTTTCCTCTTTTTCATCATTTTTATTTTAATTTAAATATTTCTTGTGTATCTATCCACATCATTTTAGAACATCCGTAGTCCTTGGGTGGACAGAGAGATGAAGGCTGATTGGATATCAAAGTGCCATCTGTGGGTCCAGCTCCCATTGCTCTCTTCCTTGACAGTCAAATAGCCATTATGGGGGAAAGGGGAGAGAATGAAGAAAGTATTTGTTGTGCTTAGCAGAGGAGCAAACAGACTTTGCATATCACCATTATGTCCTCATTACCTTGTAGCAGTGGCCAAGTGGGCAAACGATGCAGCATTGTGCATGCATTGCTGACGATGATCGAGTGGAAGGGGTCACTGCACAATTCATCCTGCTGCATGGAAAAAATGGCATCATCTGTGTTCCTGACAAAAAGGGAACCCTAAAGCCTAGACTAGGAACATACTCTCTTGGATATCATAGGTGAAGAACTGGCAGGCAGCGACAGGAATGAGGATCCCATTGCATCCTTATATGCAGATCTGTGGCCAAAGATGCAGATCTATAAGCAAGAAAGGTAATTCCTGATAACACAGCAAATGTCTTTTTTTCTTCCTCCATGAGAAATCGTATTACAAACGGTTTGTATTATAGATGGGTCAATGCATGCACAAAATTTTATTTGCTAAGTTGATTAAACATCCCATTGCCTGATTACAGTGACTCCATCTTGTCACATTCCTGCTTCTCCTAGACTTTATTCCCTGGGCTCCACCCTCTGTAAGCATCTCACTTGGACCCACAGTGACAGCAAAGTCTTCTATGTATTTATTCATGTGTTTATTACTTTTGCTTTGTCTGTGAATGTGTTTGCATTGTGTGTGTGTATGCATGTGTGTGTGCGCGTGTGTGTGTGTGCCTGTGTGTGTGTGTGTGTGCCTGTGTGTGTGTGTGGTCTCAGTGTATATAGGTGCAAGTGCACGTCTGGAAGACATTGAGTACTGATGCCGACCTTCCACCTTGTTTGAAGAAAGGTCTCTTTGATATCTTGCCACCATGGACACCAGGACATCTGACTGGGGAGTTTCCAAGGATTCTCCTGTCTTCAACCCATGTGGCTGAAGAAGTACCAGGGTTAGACATGCTTGCTACCACATCCAGTTTCCTTGGGTCTTCGGTTCTTGGGGTACACTCATGAACCTCATGTTTGCATGGAAGCCATTTCGTCACTGAGCCACCTCCCAGCCACTGTGGTGACCATTTGTTTACCTTCTCACATAATGTTTATTTTCCCTCCAAGAACTTTGTTACCTTACTTTTCTTCCCTCTTGTTCGTAGTTTGTGAATGACTTTTCATTTTCCAAGACTTGTTTCCTCTCCTCTGAGGTCTTTCTCAGCTCTAGGAAAGAAATATTCTTTGTTCAAGCCCCACTCCCCATGTCACATGTAGCTTATTAAAAATATAACCAATTCTTATTAGCATATGGCACGTGCATTCTATGCAAGTAACATTGGGAAAGGATGGTGTAGAAAACTGGTTTCGCAATGCCTTAGTTGCAAAAATGAACATAAAATAAACAAGTGAAAAATGGTATGTATAATTAAATACCATGTCGTCAGGCATCATGGGAATTAGAATTAACTATAAGAATAAAGAGAAACAGATGTTGGGACCCCTTGTTTGGGTGACGTCTGTTGGTGTCCCTCAGTGGGTCTCACATGTTTCAGGGTAGGGGCATGAGGATTAGAAATATTAGATAGGAAGAACAGAGATATGAAAGAAAGGGAGCAGAAATGCAGAATAGAACAAGGAGAGCAATCCAGTGAATACTAAATTTGCCTATGTTTATTTTTCATACACTTATATACTCCAAAAAGGGGGAGAAGCAGGCAAAAGACTGCTTTAATGTAATACAAACAGAGCAATTACCTGCTTCAATAACCGAAACATCAAGCAACTATATCCTGAGTTAATCATTCTGTTGTTTAGGCAGGACATGCTGTGACCACACCTGAGACCAAGCATCCTGTGGGCAGCCACTCCCTGGGTCAAACCTTCTATTGTATCCTTGAAAGAGCAGGAATAGGCTTGAATTCTCTGATCTTTGGTCAAGGTGGAATGGATCCACTTCTGTGGGCCATCTCAATATCCCAAACACCAAGTCCCCATACCCTAGATCAAGATATTCTGCTTGTAGCCACAAGTCAGACCTCTCGTCAATAACCTTGAAAGAGCAAGAGTAGGCTTAAACTCTCTGACCTTCAGTCCAGGTGGAGCGGACCCATTTCTGTGGGTCCCCACACAGCGGTAGGATGCTGCAAGGGAGCCTACATATGGAAGCTACTTTAAGGAGTCTAGCTGCAAAAGCTAAATCAAGATGAAAGCTGGGATAGGATATTGGCCTCAATAGGATACTGAGGGCTTTCATGATATCAACAGATGAGCTGCAAGAACAATTGTGGCTGGAACCAAAATTTCAAAGGGGAAAGTGTAGCAATCAGTGAAACAATGATCCATACATACAATAAGCATAGTCTTTTAGGACACAGAAAGGACTTTGGGTCTTCCGAATGACAGGTAACGCAATCACAGACGACGAGGAGGAAGCTAAGAATGGGTGATTATCTTTGACTGCTGGAGGTAAACAGATAATGTGATTTGGGGTAAAAAAAAAAACAAGGAGATAAAGTAGAAGGCTAATGCTTGTTCTCAGGAGAATTGAAGAGAGACAATTTGAACTCAACCCAGCAGAAACTCTGGCCCAGCACAATTGAACTGTGTCTCCAGTGTCCCATGCACTCAAATCTCTCTCCCCTGGGCCTTTGCTTGTGCTCACCATGGAGTATGCTCTTTTAACGCTTCAAACTGACAGTATCTGTCAGTCTCTCAGCTCATCAGTGTCTCTGTAAGTAAACCTTCCCTATTACTCTGAGCCAACTCTTCTGCCTCATCCTCCATTTATCCACTAACCAGCATGTCTCTCTTAACCCCCAGAAGTGTCTGTGTCTTCTATGTGCTGATTTATTTGTCCTGCATCAGGGGCACTGGAATGAAAGGGCCTGAATACAGGGCTTGTATCTGCTTTATGCACCAGTAACCTCCTACTGCCTAGCAACCAAGCCTGGCATATTGTACCCAATATACCTTTATTTATGAGTAAACAAATAACAAATGGAAAAGCGATTGAATAAGCAAACCCAATAGAGAGGGTACTATGATGGTCATGAGCGGCATCTACTCTGGTCCTGAAGACTCGAGAGGGATGTTTAAAAGGGCAGACTCATTGGTAAAAGCTGGTTTCATTTTGTGTTCCATAGTCCCTCATTTAAGACTGCCTTATTAGGGTGTTAGATATAATACAAAGAATATTCGCTGTTCAATCCTCTGCTTCACTTATTAGAGAGTCCGGGATTTCTTCTCCTTTCATTGCAGTACATCTCCCTGCCCCCTTTTGTTTTTATCACTTCTGACTCGTGTAACCTAAGGAACCACTACCAGTGTTTGCATGGATTGTTTATTTTTGTGTTTGCTGAAGGATCTTGGAAGTGCTAAACCCAGGAGTTTTTCCTGTGGAGAGCTGCGTAGTGCCGCACCTTAAAGATGGCTCCGGTTTCCGCCTTCTGCTAGCCCGACAGCGAGTGCTCTCTGTGATAAACAAGTCCTTATTTGGCTAAGGCTGATCAGCAGGCTTGCTTTYGTGTATGTGGGCCTATTAGAGATCGCCACATGGCTTATTGGGATTGGTAGCCCATAGAGTATATAGTCTGCAAGCGCCCTTCCCGGAAAGAAGAAGAAGATTGTTCAAGGTTCCTGGTTAAACTGCATATAGAAGTTGCGTCTTTCTTGCTGGTCGAGGTGGACGTGACATTTTCCTAAGAGAGTTAGCTCTTTGGGATGTTAACTGCTCTCCTAGCTTACTATCCTGAAGTTAACCCTGGCTAATGTTGGTCTGCTTTATGCCATTTTCTGAATCAAATAATTGCCCTACCATAAGACTGTAAGTACGTAGTCACCTTCCTGATGAGGATGGGATATGTCCGGCACTGTGTGGTGTGTGTCTAGGTTGCTATGTTACACTGTGAGACTCTCTGTCCCTTCACAATATTTTATTGCCCTGGAGGGTAGCCAGGATTTTAAACTACTGTGTAAAGTTCTCAGTATGAATTGGGATCTACATTAAGGTTATCAGCTAGCTATCACAACCTGCCTTCTCTTTAAACACTCTGGTAGGTTCTGCTGTACTTTATATACTCTATACTTCCTTTACAGCTGTGAAGAATTAGAAAACACACATGTAACCAAATTCCCTGCAGTGATTAAGTGGGTAGAGATATGAGTGAAGTCTGATCTCACAATGCTCACCCTATGCCCCAATCACTGTACGGCTATCACTAGCACTATACAGCTAAAGCCTACCTTACTCTCCAATCGCTGTGCTGATATCACTGCCATTATGCAGCTAAACATTGGATTATATTAAAAATGATCAGTTTCAATCCAAGTGCTTGAATTTATATGATGCCCTCAATCTGATAGAGGAGAAAGTAGGGAATATGCTTGAACTCATTTGTACCTGAAATGATTTTATTAAGGGAACCCTGGTGTGCATGTATTAAGACCAACAATTAATAAATAAGACCTCATGAAAGTAAAAAGCTTTTGCACAACTAAGGAGATGATCATTTTGTTGAGAATGTAGCTTACAGAACAGGAAAAGTTCTTAATGGCTAGTCAACTGACAAAGGGTAAGACTAACAATATGCAAAGAACTCCAAACACGAACTATCAAGAAAATAAACCAAATTAAAATGGAACATGGAACTTAATAGTGAGCTGTCAACATATGAAATACAAACAGCTGAGAAACACTTGAATTTTATTTTTCTTTGATGTGCATAGGTGCTTTGCCTGCCCATGTGTCTGTATACCACATATGTGCAGGGACTGAGGAAGCCAGAAGAGGGCGATGGGCCTCCCATAACTGGTGCTACAGACTGGAAAAGAGGGGAGTGAAGAAAAATGTACAGCTCAATGAAGACAATTAAAACAATTGAATCCCTGTCCTCTGAAAAAGAAACCAGTGCTCTTAACTACTGAGCTCTCCAGCTCATAAAGGAACAACAGTTTTTTAAGACCACTTTGGATTTTATCTTAGCCAGTAGGAATAGCTAAGTTCAAAAGAAAGAAAAATGGCAGTGAGTACTGACATGGATTTGCGTAAAAGAGGAAACTTATGAACTGATGGTGTAAGTGTAAACTAGAGTAGCCACTATGGAAATCAGCCTGGAGATTCCTCAAATAACAGATAATGTCTCGCCCATGTGATGTACCTATTCCATTCTTGGGCATATGCCGAAAGGACATTAAATCTTACAACAGAGACACTTGCTTCTCCACGCTCATTGGTGTTCTATTCACAGGAGCCAGGAAACCGAAACAACCTTGAATTTATCTGCACATACTTTGTCTGACATACTTTTTCTCTTTTATGCTTTCTTTATCATCTCTAATGTTTACTCTTCCAGAAGTTATAAATGATGTATTATTTTCCCCAACTGTCCTTATGATATGATTAATCCTGTTTGATTCTGTAAACACTTACTGAGAAATGATCTTCTACCAAGCAATGAAGATATTTAGATGAATGAGTGATGGTTCTTTCTCACTAAATGTTCATATCTGACTAGAAGAGCTAGCAATTAAAGCAATTAATTAAAAATGATTCATGCAATGGTTGGAATAAAGACTCTCCTGTGTAAGAAAATAGAGAGTTACTTCTTCCAGGAGGAGTGATGAAACTCATTGGCTAGATGTCTGTTGAGGGGTAAGGAGGAGTTCACTAGGTTTACAGGTGCCTTGTTTAACATGTAATGTTCATAACAGCAAGATATGAACATCTTATTTTGCACCTCTCTGTGGTAGTGAAATCCTGGGGGTGAGGAAATGAAATTTGGGATTCTGTGAATGAGAGTCAGCACTAACTGTTCCAGCCTCGACTTTGTGCTGACACATTGAGAAATTTGTGCTTTATCTGGTGGGCAAAGGGAAGTCCTTGGATGTCTGTGCAACCAAGGAAAACGCATTGAAGAGGGCAGACATGGAAAGTCAGATAGATGGGAGGCTCCTCTTTGATTCTATTGTGTATCTCTCATACTAGATTTGGCCTAGAGGGTAAGGTTCACCAGAGGATCAACACTTGCAGCATCTGTGCACCTTTGGGATTTCCTGTCTTGACAGGTTTACTAAAGTTTTTTCAGTAGACTTGCTCAGGATCAGCGTAAAGAAGAGGAGGAGGAAGAGAAGGTAGAGTAGGAAGAGGCAGGTTGGTCTGAACTTTACAAACAAAGGGAGGTTCTAGAGCTTAGCTGCCTAGATGGATCCTGTGCTGGGTCACTTCTTAGCCACACAAACTTAAGAATAGTCTGGGGTGTGTCTGTGTATCATTTCCGTTGCCTATAAAATGGAAATCATGATATAATCTTCTTTATGAAATGCTCAAAATCTACTTTGAATGGTACCTAGTATAAAACACAGGACAAGTGCTTGATATTACAATGGATGGATGACAAGATGCCAAATTGTTGCAGTCCTATTTGAAAAGCCAGTTGACAAAGGATCAAGGACTGTCTAGTCAAATTATTTAACTGAGGCCAGTGTTTCCTGAAAAAGAGCACTTACTGAGTATTTCTCATAGGCTGGAGGGATTTACATGTGCTGTACCATGTAACCTCTCAACTACGAGAGTTAGGCATATAGGCACTTATTTCTATGTGGTTCTTTATGACTTTGGAAAGAGAATAAGATTTTTAAAGCTGGCCAGTCACTTGTAGATGATCACACACAGGTAAAGTGTTACACGCATTCTCAGTGAGTTTGTCTGGTAGAAATTTCATCCTTTTCTTCAACTCTTCACTTCTCATCAAGTCAAACTGGTCAGATACTGAAATTTTATGTCTTCTGTGCTTAAATATAACTTGATAGAGTTTCAACATGCACATATAAGCAGTCTTTTAAAAATCTAGTATATGCTTTATATATTTGTAAAACAAATGACTCCTAAATTCTGACATACTTCATGTCTTACTTGGTCCCCATATCTATTTCTCTGACATCTCTGTCTGTTTCTCATCTTCCTCATCCTCTTCCTCCTCATCGTCCTCCTCCTCTTCTTCCTTTCTCCACTCTGTGCAGGTTGGCCACTTAAAGAAAAAGTTCTGAAGCAACTCAACTCATTGTGTAACTTTGCCATACTTGAGTTCATTACCTTCTTGCTTCAGTCTCTGTCTGCTCAGACTACGTCACCATCTCCACCTATCGTTGGCTTATCATATATGTTAAAATGAGGGACCAAAAGCAGAGCACCTTTCTATTCTAATTTGAGATTCTTAAGTAGAGGGACTTTCTTGGTCTTTCAAATGATGAGCTTACCCAAGGTTATTAGTGTGACAAACTCTGCTTCTTGTTATTTTTATGGAAGTCGGGTAGGTATGTATTGTTGTCTTCCGGTAGCCTTTGACTTCATTACAGAAAGATCTAAGTATAAGCAAAACTGCGCACAAGGGAGGGGAATTTTAAATAGAAGTGAATGGGACATTGCTTGACTTAAACTCACCAAGAATACTCCAAAGGTCAATAATACACAGCTCATGAGTTTACCTCTGATATAGGCATATGTGAGAGCTACTAAATCTGATGGAGCCAACAGTAGGGGGTAGTCTAGTTTCACCTTCTGTGATTATTAAGTACTTTAAGTCAATAGTGTCAAGGTCTACTTGACTTGATTGGTGGGAGTGGGATTATGAATGCTTTAAGCAAGGCCTTTTGTCTATCTGCTAGTCAATGTCATATACTTCAATTTTCTAAAGCACTATAGAATTCACCTTTTATGACATACATTAAAGAGAAGAGAGAGAAAAATCATTTGACCTAAAGGAAAAAAAGCACCGATTAGATTAAGAATAACACAGAGACTGTCTGTATCTCATTCTTCTGCCCCAGTCAAAGCTATCCTGTATGGATAAATCTGTATGGCTGCAGTTGTACAATACTCATAAGCCTTATACACATACCTAATTGTGTGTCTTTTGTCATTCTGAATCATTTTTTAATTCTTTAGAAGGTATTGCAATCTAATAGTATATNATATATATATAGTTTCATGTTACCTAAGTAGAGAAAGTATAAGAGAACAATCTATACTTAAAAATTATATTAAAGTAATTTAATATGAATTATAGTTAAATTTTACTTATTTTTCCAGTGAAATTTTGATAAATATTTATGAACAGGATCTCATTCATTCATATGTACTGATTAATTACTTCATTCATGATCTACTTATTCACTGATATGCAAATGACAGCACTGATTTCACTTTACCCTAAAAGTGCTAATCGGCAACACAATTAGCCTCATTAATAAATGAAACTTTCTGGATATTTTATGCAAAATTTCAGTTGAAGAGCCTCCAGAGCATGTAATTGGAAAGATAGATGGATAGATAGACAGATAGTTAGATTGATAGAATTTAAATCAATTTAAATTAAAACAGCTGTTTTAAATTTAAAACAATTCCATTTTGAAAATAATTTCTGAGACGCAGGAAATTTGACTATACCAACTTGGATAGACGAAAACCTAGAAAACTTATGTATAGCTCTAAACATGGATTTTTCTGTGATCTAACTCCAAGCAGAGGAATATCTAAGTAATAAGGTAACTGAAGGACAGAAGATAATATTGGAATTAAAAGAGAAAGACAACATTCTATGAATGATTTCTAGAATTTTTTGCAATTTTTTTCTGAGGTTTGTTTATTCATTCAGGTAATACGTTGGAGAGCCTATCATATAGCAAACCCCTTTTCATAATATTTGGAATCCAGCAGATAAAACTGGAAAACAGGCACAACTTCCTGTTCCCTTGCACATGAAAAAGTGGTGATGAAACACAAACAATAGGCAGGGTGAGTACAGATCGTCTAGGATACTAGACTGCTATGTGTGTTGGTTATAATAAAATCATAGGGACCATGCAGTTTCCGGAAGCAGGGTTGGAGCAGGATTGAGTCATAGATGCCAGGGGGTCATTTGTGTCTACCCCTCTGGCTACTGACTTGGGGGTGTAGCATAGTGAACTTGGGAAGAACCATCCTCTAAAGACAGCTTCCAGAAGGAAATGGGATTCACACAGGCCCTGAGCTGATAGTGGATAATAAGCATATGTCTTAGGTGATTTTATGAGTAGTTCCAATTGAGCTGGAACCCATTAAACTAACACACCCTGGAGAATCAAGAGATCACAGTGGCCACGAAGCTGTAAAAACAAACGGAACAGGTAGAGAAAGAATTAACTTCAAGTTCAAGGCACAGTGTCTTTTCTCTGTATGGACACTAGGGAGGCACCAAAAGAGAGGGCTCAAGAGTTTGAACAGAATAATTCTGGATCCAAAAGAGATCATGAGCTACATAGACCGGGACAGACTCAGTAAATGAAACGAGAGGTATTGTAGTATTCCTACTGAGAAATGAGAGTTGGTTTGATAGGAATAAGACAAGCAATCAGGTTCTGGTTGTCTCTTTAGGATGAAGCATTGCATGATGGATGGAAAACAGAATGGCATTGAAAGAGAAGAACAAGGTTTTCATTTCGTCCTGAGAAGGCTCCCTAAGAGCAGGAATTCATTTCATAGCATGTGAGATCTGAATGGTTGTCACATATCCAAGAGCTGGCCTTCACTTGTGAGTTGGATATGAGTTCAGAGTTTTAGAAAGGGTTGTGGGTGAAAACTATAAAATAGTCTATCATTGCTTTGTAATAATCTTTAAAGACTTGTGCAGAATTAAGGAGAACAAGCAAGCAAAAGCCGCCAGATAAAGAAGAGCAGTAACTCAGCTCTGCCGTGGTCGGTAGTCCTAGGCAGTCAGGGAGAAGGACTGGGCAGGAGCAAACATAAGAATGTGCATGAGAAGAAATCGGTAAATTATGAAAGAGGCTATCTTTCAGCCTCATGGAACATTAGCAGAGAAGGCTCAGCCATTGAATTTGCCAACAAACATGTCTTGAGTGGTCTTACTGAAGCAGTTCCAATCATGTAGTGGGGGTAAAATCCCAGTGGGCAACATTCAAATAGGAAAAACATGTCGATGATTTATATAGAGGATTTAGGTGTACAGTAAGCTGGAAGGTGGATTGTTCAGGGCCGTGTGCACGCTTGCTCGCTTCACTATGAAAGAAAGACTTTCGTCAGTGAGAACATTTTAGTATACAAAGGGAAATGTTATGATGGGATTTCTAGAGAAATGTAAAAGCGAGTGCCACATGGATGTATTAGTTCAGCTGACAATCATCAAGACTCACCTGGAATCCTTAGCTGTATGATATAAGTGCAGATGAATCCATCCTACATGATGTCCCTGTATCCATAGTCAACTGCTGAATACAAAAAGAGTTTAAGCAGAGATCTCACCAAGTATTTGTTGAGAGAGGTCAGGATATGAAGCTTGTATGCACAGAAGTGATTAACTTGTTGACAGCCGAGTTCATGTTATGTAAAGAGTAAACACAGGCCTTCAAAGAAGCAAGCGAAGAAAAGTCTGTAGCTAAAGACATAGAAAGTCCTGTGAGCTCAAAGGAATGTAGACAAAAAAAAATAGTAGGGGAATTAAGATAAAAATTGAGATGTGGTGGTCAAAATATGGGATGTGTATCCTCAAGGCTTTAGGAGTATTGCATTTGCAGAAAATACTATTTATCAAGATTTAGGAAGGGTGTGGCTATAGTCACATAGAGGAGAAAATCATTTGAAAAGAAAATTCTAGTCATAGAAATGAACTGTCAGAATTTTAGGAATATTATCTATGTACATTTATATAAATTATCCCAACACTCAGAGTTTTATTGAAAGCTAACAATGAGCCAGGAATGTAGGTGGGGAGAATGCATAGTAGGTATGTTACATGTCTATTTCAAGGACATACGAAAAGATGACTGACTATTCACCCCACATAGGGAACCACCAACAGACCAAAATAACATTTCCGGTGAAGTTTAACATGGCAAACTAATGAGTTTGTCCGTTACTTACAGAAACATGACCAATTCTAAGTCACTGTATCACTGAAAAGCCAGTCCCAGCATAGGTGACAACTCACAAAAGCTGTGTCTCTGGAGCTCTTATCAGAACTTTCAGTGACCTTCACAGGTTGGTAACTCTTCTACAGACGTCTCAGCCTGCGACACAGTACACCTTCTCCAGGAAATATTTACTGCCCATGTAACATTAGAGGGGGCTTTGCAAATCTTGTGGGATTCAGCTTTTATGGACTTATGAGTTTTGTTTACTTTTTGTATCTCAAATTCCTTTCTCTTCCTTAGAGGAGGGATTTCAATCCAGAGAAAACTGCCAGACAACAAAATGCTTTTCAGAGAGTAAACATTACATTATTAGCTATGTTTGTAGGACTGTGCCCAAAATACATGAAAACAAGTTAAAGGGAGAAATTTTTTATTTTGCTTACTGATTCTGAGGCTTCCGAAGTCAAAACAAAGAACAATTCATGTCATGTGTGGGCAGGAAGCACAGAGATGAGAAAGCGGGTGTCGTGCTGGCTTTCCCAGTTTTCTCTTTTATTCTTCCCACATCCTCCCCCAGAGGGTGGTGTAGCCTCATTTATTCCTCTCTGGAAAGCTTCTCCTGACTCACACATAGGTATTCCTCGACAATCTCCTAGGTGATTCTAAAACCAATTGGCAGGGAAGATTCACTATCCTATGAAGTGTTATTTCAACAAGTGTGCCATAGCAAGTTCTAAGAAATTAAAGAATTCTCATGTGCAGTGTTTGCTACTTTTATGATCTACATTTCTCAGTAGAATGTCTAAGTCTAACCTGACCACTTCCAAGCACAGAGCTAAAAGAAACGTGCGAAGTCAGTTCTCATAATAAGTGGAAGCTGTCTTTAGCAAGCATTGAGGAGGGGACAGAATGGGGTGACAAAGATGGAAGTGATAAGGGATATGGAAAAAGAAAGTCCACTTCCCACTCTGGTGGCATGAAGTCAATGTGAGAACCAGGAGATCCATCGAAGAATATCATATGGGAAGTAGAGTCATCGAGGCTGAGGAAGTTTTCTATAAAAGGAAAAATGATGATCAGGACATGGTGGTGCCTACTCTTAATCCCAAAACTCTGGAGGCAGAAACAGACATATCTTTTATGAGTTCAATGTCAGCCTGGTCTACATAGAAAGTGCTATGTAGCCAAAGCTAAATACTGAGAATTTTGTCTCAGATCAAACAAATGAAGAAACACAAACAATGAAGGTAGTCTTCAGGCACTCCATTCCAGAGATTAGAGAAGAGAAAGATTTAGAAGCTTTGACAGGTGCTAGATCCTGAATTCCATGGTTACGTGGAAAACTTTGAAAGTCACAAAGTGGGTGGCAATAGATTCCTTTTTATGGGGAAAAAGTTATGTTTTAGTATGGTGTCTGGTGCTGAGACAAGCACAATGAAGGAAAGCAACTTTGGGAGGAAGGGCTTCATTTGGCTTACAAGTTACATTCTGTCATGAAAGGAATCCAGAGAAGGAGCTAGAACTAGGAACCAGAAGGCTAGAACTGAAACAGAGATCACAGGGGAATGCTACCTACCAGCATGCTCTCTCTGGATTCTTCAGCTACTTTTCTTAATCAGCCTAGACCCACTCACCTAAAGATAGTACCGCCCACAGTGGGCTGGGCCCTCCTGAATCAAGTAACATTCAATAAAACACTCCCAGAAACATGCTCCCTGGGCAGTCTGCGAGAATAGAGGAAGAGCCTCAGTTCATGTTCCTTCTGCCCAGGTTTGTGTCGGGTTCATGACCGGAACTAAATATGACAGCATGTGGGAGATGAATCCTTGCGAACATCTGGAGTTTCTCACACAGCCATCAGCAGAATTCTTGTAGAACTGTATCATGAGAGAAGCCGAGTTAGTGAATGGAGAGTGTGTGAGTGACAATGGTCTCTCTTAAACCTTGTGAGGGATGAGTATGAAGGTCCCTTTCAATCTCTAGAGATAAGTTACTCAGATTGCGTGGAGTAGTCTGGCCTGTGTATCATACATTTTATTTTGTGGACACTTCCATGTCTAATTGTTTGTCTTATTTGATCCTCAACCCTTGGTCTAACTCTGACATCACTTACAATCACCTTGCTACACTATAAATTCCTTGAGAAATCTCATAGTTTGCAGGCTGACTCAACGGATAAAACACTTGCGTTCCTAACGACAAGAGCCTGGATTCCAAAACCGCTCATAAAACCTGAGAAAACAAAGGATGTGGTGCGCTCTTGAAGTCCCATTATTTCAGAGGGGAGGCTGAAACGGAACCCCAGAGGATACTGGCTAGCTAGACAAGCCAGAATTACTCAATTCTTGTATTGAGCAAGATACTCTCCCTCAATACACAAAGTAGAGATTGATGCAGGGAGACAGCTGACTTCAACCTCTGACCCCCAAACACAAGCATGTATACTCCCATATAGGTACGTTTGCACACATACAAAAGTGTGTATGCAAGTGTGTGCATACCACATATATAAACATATACAAAAGAATTAGGAAGGAAGGAAGGAAGGAAGGAAGGAAGGAAGGAAGGAAGGAANNAGGAAGGAAGGAAGGAAGGAAGGAAGGAAGGAAGGAAGGAAGGAACAAATGAATGAGAAAGATTATCTTCATGATTTTTTAAAAAGTAACTGAAATCTTTGAGGACAAAATTTCTCTTTATTCAAAAGTGCATCTTTAGGTTATACAGATCCCTATTGCAAGCCTAGGACGACATTGTTGCCTTGAAAACAAATTTGTTAAAGTGAATGCTTGACATAAAATTGTCTGGACTGAAACAATGGTTCAGCAATAAAGAACACTTGATATTCTTCCAGAGAGTCCAAATTCAGTCCCAGCATCCACATCAGCTACTTCAAATGCACACATCACTCCAGCTCCAGAAAATCCAGTGCCTTCTTCCAGCATGCCCAGATATGCAAAATAAATAAATTAGAAAAATAAATAATTAAAATAGATGTAATTTGTTAGGGGCTTGCTAGCTGTATAATACAATATAATGTGCCTTATAAAGCTCATCGCACAATCCTCAAAACAATATTTTTAAAGCTATATTTTATAGGGGAGAAGCTCAACTTCAGAGAGTTCAATGACTTGGCCAAGGTCAGAAGTTTAGCACCACTACTCAGGTGCTTCTGACTTCAGAAATAATTCATTTAGCTTTTTCCACGGGCTCATTTCTTAACGAATGTAAACGGATCCACAAGTAAGAAAAAAAAATGTAAGAGCTTTAACACTTCTCGGATGTATAATGACTTCAATAGGTCTGAGCACACTCTGAGATTCTCAAGCTTGATCAGGCTTAGCATTGGTAATCCTAAAGGCACCTGAACTGACAGGCTTAGATAGAAGAGTACTGTCAGACTGATCGGATCTGCCAGCTGGTTGCCACACATCTGGTTAGGAAGCAATCTGATAAATCAACCTAAAGATAAGCCAGATGTTAGCTTAAATCAAGGAGAGTGACAGGCACTTAGCAGTCAGAAAGAATAAGATGTTGATATCCAAATGCTACCACATTTGTAAGGGGCGAGGGCAAGGAACCAATGTCATTGTCGGGATTACTATTTAACCTAGAATAGAAAATTACATCAATCCAGTTTTTTTTTGCATACTTACTCTACTGTGTGCTGAGTGATGTACCAAACATTTTTTCCCAAAACCAAAGATGTTTCTGTCTTCATGAAAGTTAGATCTTATAATGATTTATAAACAAGAAATAAATACATCCCTTCAAAGACAGGGACTGTGGCAATTACAAGGATCATCTGTAATCACATCGGAGTACATACAGATGAGTGGGCTCCTGATGCCTACAGGATGCCTGAAAACAATGCTAGGTTTTCACTTGAGCCTCCAAAGCGGAGGAAATCTACCTCTGCCACTGCTCTGTGACAGTGGGGAGACACCATGACAAAGGAAGCATTTCATGAAGGGCTGGCTTACAGTTTCAGAGGGTTAGTCCTTGATTGTCATGACAAGAAGTGTGGTGGCAGTCAGGTAGTTTGAGTTATAGGGCTCTAGAGCAGTAGCTGAGAGTTTAGATCTGAATCTTAAGCATAAGGCAGAGAGAGGGAGACTGAGCCTACTGTGGTTTTTGAAAGCTCAAAGCTCGCTCCCAGTGACATGCCTGCAACGAGGCCCAACTAGGCCCAACCTCCTAATCCTTCCAAAATGCTCTACCAGCTAGTGACCAAACATTCAAGTATATGAGCCCATCAGGCCTAATTATCATCCAAACAACCACAACATCTATAAATCGAAAAGATTAGGAATAAGCTTGTCAATGAAGTGAATAATATAAAAAGAGTCAGCTGGTAAAAAAAAAAAAAGAAAGCCATGTGCGCACAGGCTGTTTCACACACTTCAGCTGGATGGTTGAGAGCATCATGAATAATAGCCCTTAGAAAAATATACATGCCCTTTCGAGCTGTATTGAGAGAGGGGGCTGCAGAATCAAATCACCTTTTAACAGTCTAGCATCATCATGCTTAGAGCCCTTTAGGGAGATTAAATATGATTTATAAGGGGAAAGAATTCAGCCAAGTAAGGAAAGACACACTTGTATCTCCAGTGAGTGTTGGGACAATAAAGGGAGGACACAGCATCAGCTGTCAACTACTTGTATGACCAGGGACAGCTGCAAACTATGCATTGTCTAGTGAGAGTTCGAAGAAGAGTACTGTCATTTTGATTTGGTCTCATCAGCGAAGAATCCAAAACCTTATATTCTGACCCTAGAGGCTGGGTAGAAATCACCATACTGAATTTAGGATTGATGTTTTCATACTATATTAGTGGACGATCTCAGGGTTTGTGTTCTGCATTTTTATCATTTCTGATACCAGTAAAGACAGCCACCACCTCAGAAGCACAAACCCTCACAGGGGTGAAGTGATAGTCATTGTGCTGATAGGACACAGCAAACCTGAATTTCAGTGATTATTTCCAGGGCTGTGCATCAGAACTTTACAAACTTGAAAGGCATGCAAAGGGTATTGAGGCAGAGTAAAGAACAAAACTCTTTCCCCTGACAGAGAAGGCCCTGCTCATACGAATATGTTAATATGTATGAGGGATCATTCCTTGCTGAGAGAAACCTGGGGAGACAGTGCCACTCAGAAAATGCCCTCATCAAGCATTGCAGTTGGAAGAACAATTAATAAAAACTCAGAGACAAAAATTGGGGTGCAACCTGAAGATCTGAAAAGCAAAGCAGCTAGCCACTGTCTGCTATTTTGAACTCAGCCCAAAATAGTGATTGTGCCTCCAAGAATCTCCAGAATGAGGCTGTGTCTGAGAACTGTCTCCTCCCGTCTTAAAATCCTCTCTATGTCTGGGATTAAAGTCATGTACCACCTGAATTAAAGGCATGCACTGCCCAGTTTCTATGGCAACTAGTGTGGCTACTGGGATTACAGGTGTGCGTTATGGCTGCCTGCTCTGTAAGGCTGATCAGTGGGGCTGTTTTACTCACTGATCTTCAGGCGAGCTTTATTTATTAAAATACAAATGAAATGCACTAGAGCTGTCAGTCAACAGCCATGGCAGAAAAATATGGAATCATGTTTGTCTATACTGCCAGTACCTAGAAATAGGAAAACCCCAATATAAATAATAGATTTGGCCAAGACTGTTGAAGGCCACGTATCATTATTTATGAACGTCCCACTCTTTGGCTAGTCTTAGATGATTTAGGGAATTTCTAAACCTAATGACTTATGCACACTGTCACAGTTTGGACCGGCTCAATCTCACCTCATACCAGTCATCATTCCTTGTTATATAACTGCCTCTGGGCTATAATCTTAATGCAGGCTACAGATGAAAACGGGATAGGGTAAAGAACCTCCCATAAACCGGTTAGTTTGATCTCACATTGCCTGAACTGATGTCCTAAAGTTCAAATAACCTTTCAAGATCTTTTTTACTAGTAAGTGATGGAACTTGACTATGAGGATACTTGTTACGTTCAGTCACATGATACAAAAGAAAATATGAATGCTATTTGGACAAAGAAATCTGAAGCCAGCCTGAGGGGTTCCAACACTTGGTGCTGATTGGGAGAATTTACTCTTTGCCATAACAAGCACATCTTCTGGGGGAGGGGTAAATAAACCATCAGCTAATCTTTTCCCATGATCTCTAACATCCTCTGTAACTTGCTGCTCAAAGCTACATGGACAGGAAATGTTAGCTTTTATAAATAAGTAAATTAATAAACTAATATTGTAACAATAAATTACATCAAATAGACTCAAAGTCATTCAGAAAAAAAAAATCTCTCCACCCATGGATGAATTAGAAAAGCCCAAATTGGGTAGGTATCTACAGCTGCTGTGTGCTCATGGCTACAACGGCAATGTCAAAATTCATAGGAAGCATTCCCTGATGTTCATCTCAATCCTCTGGATCTTAAAATCTTTCCACCCACCCTTCTGTGATGTTCTATGGGCTTTTGCATAAGTGGCATAGATGTTCCATTTATCCTTACTGTGACTTATATAATTTTTCTTAGTATTTTGAATAGATAATGGTTTTGGCATCAACTGTCACCCTCTTGCAAAAGGAGACTGTATTGTCCATGGCTGAGGCCTGAACTAGTCTATGGGTATGAGCATAAATATTTAGAAGGCAGTTTTACAACATGTTTGGGCAGAGAAGCAATGGCATCATGTGGCCACTCAGGCCCAGTCACGGGATTTTGGATGGGTTTATAGTACCAGATGTGTGCTCCCTCCATGTCCCAATCCAACCCTAATGTTAATCTGTAAATAATCATGTCTCTCGATTACCAGTCTTGCCTGACAGTTAGGTATCGCAGCAAGCATGGTCTGCGGATGGGTGGGATCATTGACTGGTTATGTACTCAGCACTCATCAGAACTTCCCAGGCAATATGAACACTAGCCAACGG
>LOEQ01004401.1:141560-156954 GCA_001685075.1 Bramus lutescens | reverse complement strand
GGGGGGCTTTTCAGCTCAGTTTCCTCTTGATCTAGGTCTATGTCCAAACAATGTGGTGTCTTTCTCAATAAGATCTCTATGTCTCACTCTGCCTGGCAACTACAGTTGTTAGTTTCACTTTCTTAAGTGGTATATACCATCATGCCCACCTTCTAGATCATTGTTTCTCAACCTGTAACCCTTTTAAGCAGTTTCTCATGATGTGGTGACCTTCCCCAACCATAAATTTACTTTGTTCCTAATTAGTAACTATAACTTTGCTAATGTTATGTAATGTGATATGTTTTCCAATGGTCTTAAGTGACCCATGCGAAATGATTGTTAGGACACCAAAGGAGTCACAACCCACAGACTGAGAACCACAGCTCTAAATCTTACATGAATTTTCAAAGTGAATAGGAATATGATCCCCTGAAGATACGGCCAAGAATGGTGTCTCTGGACAGATCAGACAGTGTGTGTAAAGGAAAGACATTGGATGTTCACTGAGAAGTAGCAAGATCCCTCTTTCCTTGCTGAACTGCCCTAAGAATCACTGATATAAAGAAAGTAAGGGCACATGTCTAAGTGACTAGCACTTAGAAGTACTGAACAAAAGTGTTCAGAACAAAGGAAAAAGCAATTCCATGAAAAATTATAAAAGAGCCTTGTGGGATATACTAACCTTCTGTTAGGGGATATCATAATTAGGGTTCTGTTAGCGATAGAAGCGTTAATTTTACCAAAGCACCTGATGCATTCTCTTGTAAAAATTTAATTGCAGACTTCATTCCAATTGTCTTCTACATGGATTGAGAGATGGCCTGAGGAGAGCAATATAGACAAACGCACACCAGCAATATGATAATTGAAGCAGGTTGTTGGAATGGAGGTCCACAATGATTTTTGACTGTGCTCATTACCCTGAGAAATTTTCTGCATGAACAATTTAGTAGGAAGTTTTGGTCCCTTAAAGTCACTAAGCCTTTATTTGGGGTGCTAGCAGGAAGAGTTTCACTGTTCACTATCTACATCTTACATTAAACCATCTGAGTTAAGGCAATCATATTTACTCAAGCATAAATATCCTTTAAATTCAGTTTCCAAAGCCAGATATTTGTATGATGTTAATAGAGAGTTATAGAGGTTGATTCTTAGAGATGAATCTCTTTAGTTTGATTACTGTATAAATGGTTTCTCTTGAATATGAGAAAGAGTATGCAGTGTCACAAACACAGTCAGGCTGATGTCATGACATGGTGGAGAATGCCAAATGCTTGCCTGGCATTTGTGAACATTTCCTTTCAATCCCCAGCACCATAAACAATAACAAACAGTAGGATGTCTTAGTCCATGTGGGTCACACAGCAAAGTATCTTAGACTGGATCGTTTATATGCAGCTGGAGTACATTACTCACACTTCTGGAGCTGGGAAGTTCAAAACAAAGAGACTGGCAAACTTATGTTCTGCAATTCCTGTCTCTCTCTGATTAAACAAGGTGAAAGACCTCAAGGGACTTCTCAGAGCCCCTTGTTAAGAGAATCAATCCCATGCATGAATTTGGCACACTCGTGAAGGATGCTTCCCAAATGCTCTACCACTTACAACTGTCACATTGGGCATTTACTTCCATCACATGGCTTTTGGAGTGACACACAAGAAAATCATTCAGGTTAAGAAGACAGGTTTATCTCAGAATCTCAGTAGTATTTATTATATTAATTTCTATTGATGGGCAAATTCTAATTGGTGTTAATAATAAAAACCAGCAGTCAGATATTGGGGTAAATGCTGAAAGATCAGAGAGGCAAAGGAGCAAGCCACAGTCAACTCTTACCTTGCTAACTTCTTAGCCATAAAAAGGCTGAGCTCCTGTTACTTCCTGCCTTATATTCCTCTCTCTGCCCAGCCGTATCACTTCCTCTCTGTCTCACAGACCTCCAGACCTCTATGGTTAACTAACAGATAGTTCCTCCCTTTGATCTTCAGGCAAGCTTTATTTGTTAGAGCACAAACAAAAGATCACCATACTGTATATTTTGTAATTTTAGTATACTATAAAATGAATTGATTAAAATAAATGTTTATAATATAGCATATTGTATGTTTATATTATAAGTTATTATAAGTCCCAGAAGCAGAATATTTTTACTATGAAATGGGGCTGTTAAACATTTCAAAATGAAACAGCAAAAATGGCCTCAAGAACCTGAATCCATGAACCAAGTGCAGAAAATAAGCTTGTAAAATATATGCTTAAATTGTCTTCATCTATATCCTTACAACGTTTTACAATGCACTGAACTTCATATATATTCCAGTGAAACACAGTTTGTTATTTATTTTTTGTTTCTGCGCCTTCCCTTCTGTCCATGTTAATGTTCATATGCCTGGATACAAAGTCTCCTTTCTCTGCTTTGTCATGGTGCCAAGAAATTGTCATATATACTTTCCTTTTGTTGTTGGACATTTGTTTCTGCTCAGCTAAAGGAAGGCATTGACAAGAGGTAACAGAAGGGGAAGATGCTGAGGTTACATCACCATGGTTACCAATCCTCCCTTGCTGACTGAGGATCATGCAGCCTTCTATGAACAGTCAACTCTTTCCAGGGTCCAGTTGCTGTCTGCCTACCTGCCTATTTTGATGTGGTACAAACCCTTCTGATTCAGTATTCTTGAGACCCTGCTCTTTCCTTACTTGAATTTTTTTAAGTAAACAAATATCCCGTGTGCAAATTGTTCCGAAATTCATAATCTAAATCTGTCATGTTCTTTCAGACAAGACCTCACTGGCACAGTAGTATATCCCCACAGACAAAATACTTCCTTGTAGTAATGTGATAAGTGATTAAAAGATCCATGAGCAAAATAATTTTATTTTCTACACACTTCCATTTCATTTAGAGTAAATATAATTTCCCTTGACATGTTTGTTTTCAGGTTTTGCTACATGCATAAACCTCATAAATATTTGCTGATTAAAATTTATATATTCAATTAAATTAATCTACATTTGTCCTAATATCATGAGCCTTTTATACTACACCTGAGAATATTTCCTTTCATTACATCATATGAAGATCAATTTTTTTTCTTCAGGTGGATATTTTACTTTATTTTCCATTTTATGAAACCAAGGATGTCCCACACAAGTTTAGTGGCTTATGAGCTTACAAATCTGTGAAGCATCCTGACACTAGACTCTCAGATTGCCACCACTGAGACAAACTGCTGAGCGGCGAGCTTTGAGCAATGTTATCAGAAATGTTAAAATTTCATAATTATTTTTCTATATTCAGATCTGTGAGAACAACAGAAGAATAAAAATCAGTTGTTTTAATTCAGAGGGAAAGGTAAATAGCTAAAATTCTGTGTATAACATAAAGAGAAGCTTCATACCAGTTTAGTGGGGAATTTTACATACCAAAGAGTAGAATGGTCAATAGGGAGAACCTTGGTTTTAAATACAGGGCATTTGCTACAGAGGTATTTAGCAAATACCTTTAATATTTTCATTTGGTTTATGCATTTCTGCTTGAGAAATTTTTGTGAAAATCTGTAGCAAGGAGGCCGCTTGTTCATTTCCCAGCTGCCAAGACTCTAGAAATAATCACACAGAAACTGTATTAATTAAATCACTGCTTGGTCAATTACTTACACATATTGCTAGCTAGCTCTTACATCTAAAATTAACCCATCTCCATTATTTTATATTTTACCACAAGGCTTGTGGCCTACTGGCAAGTTTTCAGCATGTCTGTCTCTGGAAGGGGCTCCATGGTATCTCCCTGACTCAGCCTCGTTTTTCCCAGCATTCAATTTAAGTTTTCCCTCCCTAGCTCTGTTCTACCCTATCAGGCCAAGCCAGTTTCTCTATTAACTAATGGTATTCACAGCATACAGAGAGGAATTCCAAATAAAAAATATATACTGTTAACTCAAGGATAATATCTATTTCATCATTCTCAACTTAATATAACAGTACTAACTCCTTCTAATAAGCAGGAAATAAGCGCCAACAACTTAGTCAAGGATACAAACATGTATTGCTTAGGTATCATACTACCATATATATGTACAAAGGTGTATTTGAGCATGTAAATATAGTGCTTCATATAAGTAGATAGATAGATACATGATAAATAGATAGATGCTAGATAGATAGATAGATAGATAGATAGATAGATAGATAGATAGATAGATAAAAAGATCCATCATTACCTGGAATCAATTTTATAATTTTTATTACCTTAATATCTATCTCTGTACAAAACAGTTAATTTTTTAAAACCTAATTTTTAATTTTTAAGAAGTTGGTATTAAGATGTGGCCTTTGTGGAAGGGGATGATGTCATGTATGCATGAATTGAATTACTACCTCTATTTAAACCTATATTTAAGTCAAATCAAACAAACTACAACAACAACAACAACAACAATGAAGCAGAAACCTTGGCCTTTCCTGCCATACAAAGAAGAAGCAAGAAGCCATTGTCACTGAACTGAAGAGTAGGACCCTAAATTTTTATAGTATTTATAAATTATTCACACAGTATGTTTTATAATTGCCTAGAAAAATAATTTTTAAAATCTTTGACTTGTTTTGAGCAGATAAAAATACCAAAATTCTGAAATTCCCGACCCTACACCATGAATAGCAGGTATGAAATTCTTGTGTGGGACTAAATACATACACAGTCTATTTCCAGCTTATTATTTAGTATTTCACTTAGCATTTGCTTTTCTCAAAAATATCCAAGAAAATTCATAAATTCAGAAAGGCAGTATTTGTCACTAGTCCCCTAAAGCAGGCACAGCATTTAGCATTCTGTTTTCTTTGTGAATATCAACAACTCAGCTTTGCCATTCAGTCACACAACCAACCGAATTAGGTATAAATTGGGATCTTTGTTGGAAAACAGAAGCCACTGATGCTTATACAAACGGTGATGGAAGAAGCCAATTCAGGAACGTGCTTATTACCCTTCGATATTGAGTAAAGCACTTAGCACAAGCTTCGGAACCTGACCTTTGCTTGGCTCCCATTGGCATGCCATTAGCACAGCATCTTGTGAGTAATAGTGTCCTGTCATCCACAAAACATGTTCCCAGCCCGATGGACTTGTGGAGAAGGCAAATAGGATCAGGGGAAGAAAGGGCAAGATTCCACTAGAGATAAAATAAATCCTCAGACGGGATATCTGGCCAGCTAAACTAATGAAGAACTACCCAGGATATAGCTCAAGGACTCACAACTTCCCTGTTGTTTTCTCTTAAAGTCAATGCTTACATGACTTCTAGCCCCGAGATAAATTGCTATATAGAAGAAAAATGTTAAGGCTTCTTACTTTTTAATCTAACTTTGGTTTTTTTTTTAAAAAAAGAGACTGTGATGAAACTTTTTCACTGTGACAGGAAAGTCAAAAGCAGGATGACCAATAATTTAGAACGGTACACATATGGTGTCCATTACTACAAAATACAGCATTAAGAAGCAGGAAAAGAAGAGGCCAATTCTTCCAAAGCTAAGCTTTTTAAAACACAGGTGGTTGCTTGGTATGCGTAAGCCATGTAATTCCAGAATGAGCCTTGGAATATTGTAATATTAACTTGTAATATTAACTCCTGCCTCTGTCTTCTCTGCGGTTTTGTTTAACATTTGTAATTCCATTATTTTTTTAGCAGTTTATTGTTATGCAACTTCATACACGTATATAATAAATTCTGGCCCAACCATGACTCTACTATCCTCTTCACGTCCCCATCAGCTTCACAACCACATCCAACAAGTCCTCAATCTGCTTTCATTCCCTTTTGCTTTACGATGCAGTAGATTTAACCTTGTCCTGGTAAGTATGACCATGGAGCTACATTGAGCGTTAGTAAGACCCCAGTGTTGACTTCACTGAACACAATGATGTCTCCTAGCAGCCCTTGACCACCATCACTAATTCCTCTGCATGAGCAGCAGTCCCGTGAGTCTCTACCACACTTAAGAGTGAATGCTTATAGGCTGAGTCTTATGAAAATCCTCTGTAGGCAATCAGAGTTGTGCTGAGTTCCTAAGTGTCCTTCATTTTTCTCTATTTTGAATAATTTAGTGAGCATGTGAACTTATATGAACACAAGTATGCCACGGTGTGCTAGAGAGGTTAGAGGACAAATTTCAGAACAATTTTCTCCTCCTGCCTTAAGGGGCCCAAGTATTAAATTCATCAGGTTTGGCAACAATCGCCATTACTCCCGAGCCATCTTACTAGCCCATGCCTCCATTTTCTAATAGAGAAAATCAAACCAGTGCCCCTTCCTAGGATGGCATATAAATTTAGATGAGTTAATATTACAAGGTCGTTTATAGAATTCCAGACAGAGTAAACATTTATTAAAAAATAATCTCTATTTTCACTCCTCTCGGTGAAAATAATAAATAAAAATATGAATTTCTCTAACAATCTCATGTTGAGAATTTGCTACATGTAGCACTTTACCATTACATATGTTATGCATTACTGTATTTAATCCTCAAATCAACTCTTCAGTCAGAAGAAATGTGAATGCTGTTTCATGCCGATCTTTCAGGGTTAGTTCTCTATCTGTCACTTGGTTGTGCGACTTAACAAATTGCTTGAAATATTTTAATGTGATAAAAATAAAGACAAAACACAAGCAAAGCTGAAATGGCGATAGTAAATGTATGATTTAATATATAGATTAATTCAAATATTATAAATATTAACACTTACAGATTTATGTGAACAATATATATGTAGTTACCATGAGAAGTATTATTTCAGTTGTATTCTTATTAATGTTAGGACATTATTTAATTTGAACTAATGGAAAATAAGGCTCAGAAAAGTCATGAGATACCTTAATATAATCATTGAAGAGCCAAAACTAAACATTTTATAAATTTTACTGCTGTTAGTTACTTCTGTGATGGTTAGCAGCCATTGTCAATTTGAGATCTAGATACAACTAAGAATGGCTCTCCAAACAGACTTGTACAGGATCATCATCATTAAGTTAACTTGCCTACTGCAGGTAGGGCCATGCCCTCAACTGATATTCTGTATTGAATGAAGAGGAGAAAGCAAGTGAGCACAAGAACACATACATTCATGTGATTACAAGAACCCACGCCATGATGAGATGAACCCTCCAACTATGACATAAATAAACAATTCCTTTAATTTTCTTTAGTCATGCTTGCTTTATCACAGAAAAGAAAGGAAGCTGACAATTCCACTATCTGACCCTTAAGACTATAGAAAGTCAAGAGTTCAGTAGAGTGAGGTATAAAAAGTGCATACTTATTCAAAATACTTTACTAATTAAAATTTCTCTGGCCTTCACAGGTATATCTTAAGAACAAAGTATGCTGACTTGGTTATCTCTCACCGTTTGAAGTCTTGATACTTACATTATGGAAATTCTGTGCATATAAACCCATTGCTATTTCACCAACACAAAAACTATGGGTCATTAGAAAAAAAAAAGGACTATTGGAGCCAGAGTAGCCCTAGAAGAGCAACTCTATAAACAAGTGAGTGAGTGAAATATATGTATGTGTACATTATTTGTATCCTATTAAGTAGGTTTCAGGGGGAAATCATTGAAGTGGGGAAGAGTAGTCTACTGTATAGGTTCACATTGACCTCAGTAGCTACTGGTCCTGTTCTAGGCCATTACAGGCATTAATGTCCCACAGAATCCTTATGGGAGTTGTGTTGCTTCTATTTCTGCTTTATGACTATGATACCGAGTCACAGAGACTTACTGTCTAGTTCAAGATGGCAGCTGGAAAGCAACAAAGACTGCCCCAGAATCACAGATCTCACCCTCTATCTGCTAGTCCTCAAACCGAATTAAGAAAGACAGGTTATCTGTTTTTATTTCAAACTCTATTCCATTGTATAATTACCAATGCCACTTTAAATTTGATGACTATTTCACCAGTATCTGGAAACAAAACATGGTTGAATGGATAACTGAGTGGAGAAAAATTAACAATACTCATAATGACCTAAGAATAAAGACTATGTAAAAAAAAAGGAATACAATTCAGAAGGATCAAAAATGTCAATCCTATGCCTTCCTAATTTTCTGTTCATTGCACTATTGTAGGCAAAATCTATTCTTGAAAACTCACAAAGTTCTCAATTAATGCAAAATATGTTGGGAATCCCTTCTTTGCCATTTTTCCTTTTTTTCCTGCATACCACCCCCTTCCCTCCTTCCCTCCTTCCCTTCCCTCCTTCCATCTTAATAAGTATGAGTCCAAATCAATACCTAGAACAGTTCCAGAAAGAAAAAGATGATTTCTGTCTACAAAATTTGTGAAAGTAATTCATTTCAGTGAGAGTGGATCCATTCCATTTAATATATTTAACTTGTAGGGAAAAAAACTCTATAAAATTTTTAAAAAAGCAAGAGAGAGAGAGAGAGAGAGAGAGAGAGAGAGAGAGAGGAATGACGGGGAAATCTGTCTTGTATCAGTCTTCTCAGGCCCAATCAAGGGCTCACTCCCCTTTTCCTCCAGCTAGGTCAATTGATTTGCAATCTTCCAAATACAAAATGTGTTTCCAATCATTCCTCCAACACCTTTGCAGCTGGGATTTGATTAGGTTGTAATGCATTTTGACAAACCAGAAGCACCTTACTCCTGCACTGTGTTTCTCTCTTAATCCTGTTGATTGGTAGAGCCCTGATAATCTTTAGTCATCCATGATCCTGATCCTCCTCCTGGGAGCTCATCCTCAGCAGCATTTCAGGCTTTCTTACACAAATAGCCCAGAATCCATCATCCATCCACTAGATATTATCATGAAGCATTCTATAGCACTCCTTTTGCTATGTTGGGAACTCATAGGAATGTCCCATAATGCACAGTCTTCTAATCACTAAATGTCTTGGTGGCAGATTGATGAATATAGGAATTAATTTAATGATCCCATAAGCTATAGGCATGGTTTGTAGAAAGCAGGAGGTGGGGGGGGTCACAGGATTGAACTTGTTCTGAGGTACACAAACCCCAAATTACCCATCCCCCACCCATTAATAAATAAAGCAAAGAAGGGTGGAAGTCATTGTATGCGTTAGGATTCCATGCTGAGTAACCACAGAATGGGGAAAACAAGGCAAAGTGAATTACATGGAGGCAGGGAAGAATTCCACGAGGAGAAGCTGATGAGAATGAGTAGACAGAAGATGAGTTACAGTATAGGCAAAATGATCAGATCCTGCAAGGCCCCAGCTTTAAACTGACGGTTTATAGACATTAGCTTGAAAGCTGCAAGAAATAATTTCCAAATAAAAGTTAAGCCAAGGGATCCAAGGTCATGTTTTTATGAAAGCCTTGCTTCTCAATACCCTCTTCCTATATCACTGGGTCATGCATGTCATAGATGCAGAGAGCTCTTCCTGCTCTAGAGTGTTGATTCCGTCTGCCGCTACTCTGAATTTTTAATCAAATCACTTTTCAAGATCCAATTCTCTCATCAGTAAAATATAAATGCTTTCGCTTTCTAGACTTGTTTAAACAATGAACATATTTATTGTTGTTTCATCGTCTTATTTTTTTATTCAACCAGCTATAATATAGAGCATCTACTCTGCTCTTGAATAGTGGTAATCAATAAAATGTTTCCATGTGCATGTTACACAAATGTTACTGCATGGTGAAGGAATAACATGCATTTTCTGGTTCCCTTCTCCACACACTTTTATATCTACAATTTCCTCTCACAGAACAAGGCCGAGCCACACACTTAGCTGTGCTGCTGTCTTCTCTGGTGTACGTAAATATTTCAGTGGTAGGGATTGCAAACACGTTTAGAGAGTTCGTTTAAATATACTTCAGTCTAATTTTTCTGAACATTTTTATTCTCTGAGTTTACTAATATTTATTGGCTTACATGTTCCTATTTGTCTGCTTTTTGTTACTGTAACAGAATATCTGAGTTGGGCAAACTAACTTTTTCAAAGAAGGTTGATTTTGCATACTCACAAGTCTGTAGATTGCGTGGCATGGAGCCAGAATGGAATCTGATAAAGAAACTCAAGGATGATGTCATCACAACAAGAGCACATGTGGGTGGGGAGATCATTTGGAAAACAGGAATACAAAGAACAACGGAGATCCCATATTTCCTTCTAAATGGCATTCTTGAGATGACCAAAGGAACTCTCACTAGGTTCAGTTCTTAAAACTACATGCCACTTCCTGATATCACTCCAAGAACCAGTATCCAAATCACAGGAGCATCGGCTGTGTCTTCTCTCACCCAAGTTTCCTGAAGGTGTTCATGATAGGTATGTCCTCTCCCACTGTGTTCCAAGCATACCCTGAGCTGTGGTCTTAGTATGTTATTGCCCAATCCCCTGCCATAATTTGGTTAAACAGTATTTCTATAAAATAGACTTAAATGGTGAATAAATGATAGGATTGGATGGTCTTAAAATTCCTTCACACTGTGAATTTTCTGATGCTAAATTTTCATCCCACAAAGAATCATTTTTGCCTTCCAGACCAATGTCACTGCACTCTAAGTCAAGCGTCAGGAGACAGGGCTTCAATATCCTTTCTCCAAGAGTCAGACAACATAAGATGGATTCTCAAACAGGAAAGAAGCTATAGCTGGATGGTAAATAGCAGCATTAGTAATGCTAGACCACCTTGTACGTGCTGCATGAAATCGAATTTGTATGGCTTTATATGGAATGTCTATCTGATATGCTTAACTACTTGTAAGCTGTTAATATTTGCATATCACCATGGAATATAGACTCTCGCAAGGTCATTTAACAGTTACAGGGCAGAAACTTTCCATTTTGTTAATCACTTACAACTCTAATTTCACACTACATCAGTCCTTTCACTCTGGTCCACAGCCTTTCAAAATCCTATTCTGAAAATCCACAGGAAAACATCTGTTCACAATGTGGTATATATGCAGCTACTGGCGCTCCCCACCAGTCAAAATCACAGGGACCAGCCAGATGTTAGCATTATCTTCCCAGTTCCCACCTACGTTTAATAGGGGAGTCCTGTCCTTTTCCTTGCAAATAATCTTATTCAATACGTCCGTGTTATATTTCAATCTGTCATTTGATTTCTCCATAAACGGTATGGATGATGTGTGCCTTTTAATTCAAGGGGCTACCATACCTTCTGGGTGAAGAAATCAGTAGGAAACGTTTCTCAGTCAGAACTCTGAACACTGTCTGAACTTCTTCTGAATCAACATTCATAAAATGTTAGGCGGATTTCCAGCCAGTCACACCCCTGGTGGGCTTTGTCATGAGGATAAAAGATCCAGTCTCAGACTGAGAACCGGGTACACAGGTCTTTTCTCGATACTGTGGTTGTTTGACAGATGTGGCATAATGATGTCCTGAGTTTCTCCTTCAATCATGTATGCAAACTTATTCCTCACCTGTGACGAAGGACTAAGAATGATGACTGTAGTCTTGACAGGCATTTTAAAGTGGTTTTTATAGAATGTTCTAAGGTGTATGGTAGAAAATATGCTAAGCCAAAGTGTTCAGAATGGGAAATACGACCAAAAAGTCAATGTGCATCATAGCTTTGCACTCAGATCTACTCTGACATTTGACTCTGGCACTTTTTATTGTCTTACCTCTGTTTGTCGTCAGAGTCTGGTTCAGGAAGAGGAGATTCATCAGTGTCCTGTCAAAGTTCATTTGTTTTCAGCTGTGTTGTGGCTCTGATTCCACAGCTATAGCTTGATACTGTCTGATTAGTTTAAGTAAATATGGATCCTGTCAGTTACAAGTGAAATGGGGCTTGTGAAGACACCATGTCCTTGGCTTCAGATTCAATTATCCGTCCTCCTTCAATGATTTAGGTACTGTTTATTTAGTCCTTGCAGGAGGGAGGGTTTACCCAGACCACACTGTTAGGTGTCCTTGTATTAACTAAATTCTAAAGTGCTGAAGTGTAGGTTGGCCCTTCTGAGAGTAAAGCAGCAAAGATACAGAGGAGTTCAAGCCTTCAGAGTAGAAATATTGACAGTTAAGTGCAGTATTCAGCATTTCACATCAGTTTTCTAAGCAGAACTGTAATATTGCTGTTGTTCCCGAAACATTGCTTCATTCACAGTCTTAGCAAATCTTTGTTATTTCCTACTCAATTCTACTTCAATAATTTTCATCAGCAGTGAAAATCAATATTTTAAGGGAAGGTGAAGGAAAGCACACCAAGTGTCAACGTACTTCTCTTTCTGATGCCTGAGTGTGGACACAATGCGTTCAGCTGTCTTTCATTCCCATTGACCTGCTGTGATGGATGTTAGACCTTTATAAATCATAAAGAAAAACAAATCCTTATACCCTTAGATTTTTTAAGTTAGGTGCTTTGGTATATCAGTGAGGAAAATAACTAAGGTAGAATGGCATTCCTTCATTGTTTATTGGAATAAGCATTCTCTTAAGCATATTAAACACATAAGTGTCCCTTGTACCTAATGTTCAACTCTTCCCGTCTTCCCTTTAGACTGTCTTCTTCAGTTTGTCCCTTCAAAAATCTATCATGTCGCTATGGATTTCAGGAGCTCTGGCTGTCAGGGGGATTTCATTTCTGAGGAGCAGTGGCCCGATATTGAAAGGAGAGTAGAGAATAAGTTCCAGATAGTAATTCCACTGTCTGTTGCATATGGGACTGCAAAGGACTGGCTGACTCCATAATTGTATCATTTATTACTAGTCCGTGCATCAAAGCCTTTCTTCTCAAAATACTGGTTTGTTACCCTTGTCTTTAAAAGGGCAGTCATGAAGTAACACTGTTTTGGGCCCTGGGCACCATCCTGTGATATTCTTACACATTTCCCTTAGATTTATGCCCATAAGCCTTGCATTAACCCCTCCTAAAATATTCTTGATGGAAGTCCAGTGACTCTCTGTTGGCTTTGATTGACATATTCTTTTGACTTCTGTGTCCCAAACTTTTAAATGATTATCATCTGCCTGGTCTCCCACTTAGCCCTGCATGCCACCTTTTTTATTCCAACTATGTTACTTTAGCAAAAATCACTGATCATTGAGATCCTGACCACACCCACTGAATCCATTCTAATGTCCCATCGCTCTTCATTTTCTTTCATTAATAACATGATTTACTAACAAACTAAATTATCAAATCATTTATTTTCATTTCTCTTTTGTATTTCCATATTTAAAACTCATTTCAACAAAGCATAAATATTCATCTTTTGTTGACTATGTTATCGTAATCACCATGATGGAGTCCCATGGGGTATTTCCAGAGCTCAAAAGAATGTTTGTTGAGAGATCATTTCTGCAATATGTAAGTTTGAAATAACTTCTTTCAAGAAATTTTCCTGGGGTTGGTGAGATAGCCTGTGGTTCAAGGAACAGACTGCTCTTGCACAGGACAGAGTTCGGTTCCCAGCACCCACGTGGTGACTCACAACTGTCTGAAACTCCAGATCTACTTTGTCTAACCCCATTTCTGGACTCCATGGAGACACAGGCGCACATATGGTGTGCATACATTTGTACAGATAAATAGTCCGAGATGTGGTGTATGTGTGTGTGTGTGTGTGTGTGTGTGTGTAAAACATCAAGTAATTTTTTTAAAGCCATGAATTTGAAAGTTAGCAAAGGAGGGGTATGTGAGAGGAAAATGAAGATGAAAATATTGTAATTATAATCTCAAAAACAAAAGAAATGATTTCTTTTAAAAAAGGTTTTCATATTTCTTTCCCCTTTATGGGCCTGTTCTCCCTCCTTTCCCAGGCATTTCCCCAAGCAGCCTAGTCTTTTACCACCATAGTTCTGCTGGATTCTAGTGCGCCCTGTTCATTTCTCAAAACAGGCCCTAAGTACCCTCAAGGCTGAAATCATATGTGTCAGTATCACAATACTCAGCTTCAAAAGCTCTTGGTGTGTTTATAATGAGGAGCAAATTAATGGCTAATCAGATGAAAGGTTGAAAAATTCCTATGCTACTGTTATAGCAAACATCCTCCATGAGTGTACACCGATGTGTCTGTGCCGGGAGAAGCTAGGGTTCTAGGAACCTTGCCGAGCATAGCCGTTCTGATAGTCCAGGGAAGAGAGGTTAAGAATGGGTATTCAGAGATGACCTCTAATGGAGCAATACTTGAGCAGAAACTTGTATGCAATCTCCATCTCTAAAGAGATTTGTCTTGGAGCATTGGAGACTGGTACTGGCTATGGCATGAGCCCATGCATTGGAAGTCAAGCAAAAGATGGGCCCAGAAAGAGTAGGAGCTGCCCTGTAGGAATGTGTTCATGAGAACCAGAGTAGCCGGGTAGGACAGTGACATGGCAGTAGCTCACAAGGGGCTTTGCAATCTCTGCTGTGGCTCTTGGAATTTGTCATAAAAGTTGAAGAAGCTGGACGATTTTGAGCAATGGAAAATTAGCACACAAACTTCTGACGTCAATCTGTCAAACTCATGCTCAAATATTCTGAGAGTTTATATTCTAACTCAAGAGAAGCCTGTCTTTGTGTGCTTATGCAAAAACAAATAGAATATGGCACTGTCTCTATGGTTGTCCCAACAGGTGTCTCTCTTGTGGACACTGCTCTGGTTTGGCCTGTCTACAGACACAGGTTTTCTTTTTCCCTTTGTGCTTCCCTCTCTTCCACTTTGCTTTGTCTTCCTGGTTACCTCATTATTCTCGTTGGCATAATTTTTATTGTGCTGTTTCCTCTGCTGGGAGTTCTATGTCTTTAAGCTAGTATTTTTAATTTAAAAATGTAGTGCTTGACAGCAACCACTCACTTCTATGATATCTATATACATATCCATATACAGACATGAAGTGCTTCAGCCAAAAGCCTTTAAGATACTGGCCAACTCTGGGTGTAATCACATGTTATTATAATCAACAACAAAGGAATCAATGTAAATTGCATGCCTAGTAGGATGTAAGCACTCAGAACCAACAGGAGAACTCAGAGACCACAGCAATGACTGATGGTAGCTTAACAAGCCCCTGAGCCAAGAGCTGTCCCTCTTCCATGCTCAGGTTGCAAATTATTCAGATAATGAATGGTAAAACGCAGACTTGAAAACTAGGGAAGGTATCAAGGTATTAGGTAGGCTTGGGTACATTTACATTGAGAGTTGCCTTGGGTAGCTTAAGATTAAAGCACTCCTAAAACGAAGCCAATAGAGCCATGTAAACGTTCACAGCAATAGAATCCGTAATCGAAGATGCATGCATTGGGTAAAGTGTGAAAAGGAATTCACACTCACATTTTCCCAATATAAAGTTTCTGTAAGAAAGTAAATGAAAGATAAAACTTCCCTACGAAGTCTTTACCAAGTGGCTCTTGCCATTATTGTTCCGTAGAGGAATGTCTCTCTTTTGGAAAAACAAAGGAAGGGAAGGGAAGG
>LOEQ01004401.1:110433-141463 GCA_001685075.1 Bramus lutescens | reverse complement strand
GGGGAGGGGAGGAACAGATAAATTTATATTTGATCTACACACTCCCTTGATAAGTGTTTTCTGTCACCGTATCTTAAATGCCATTTTCTCAACAATAATCCAGAGAAAATGCTACAAAATGAACACTTAAACTCCACACATTTGCTGAACGTGGGTGTAGCCAGCCACATGCTTGATATTTTGCCTTCTACTTTATTTTTTAACAGGGCCACGGTGTGTTCGTGCTGTGACAGGTGCCTAATATCAACTGGCATGTCCCTGCACGGTATCTTTAGACAGAAAATTTGAGGTTCCAGTCCAGGGGTCTGGAATCCAGGGTTTCTTCACAAGAAAACAACACTGTCCTGCTCTTCTCCATTAAACGACAGTGCCATGTTCCCAGTTCCTCCAGTGTAAAATGGGAAGAGCAGAGTTTAACATTTGGAAACACCATTTCTCCGGCTTGGTAAATGAAGGATTGAAGTACAGGATGAGATCAAAGAGAGAAAGTTGATTTTAAGTGTAGAGATGTAGTTTCAGAGTTCATCACCCCATCAGTGCATTTTTTTCTTGCTAACCATTGCTTCTTGGTTTGCAGAATTTTCACTGAATTAACCGACTCAGACAAGTACATAATGAACAATAAATCATTGCCATTTCAATTGTTTTCATCTCTATTACCATGCGAAGCAAATATATCATAGTGCAGATATTTTATAAGTACACAGAGAAAATTCTAGTTACATACATTCATATGAAGCATATACACTATATATAAGTGGTAGTACATAAGAAAATCTTTGCTAGAACTACTTTTATTATCGTTAGTTATCTTCAAAGTATCTTCAAAGCAGCGCAATCCATCTTTTAAGAAAAAGATGCAGGATGTGAACTTTAGGCCAGTAAAATCTCTGTAAGGCCCTGCAGGAACAAAAGACATTTAAATCGTTCAGCTGAGGACCTGACACGCTTTGGGGAAGGATGTATGTGAGGTCTTCAGCCTGGAATAGGTTGATAACTCAAATACCACCAGTTCCACCATCCTGGAACTGACTGGGGCTTATTTCTGTGCCAGCCTGCATCTGTGTCCTTTGCTCGGAGACCGCTGAGGCTTGAGCACCAGCAGGTAGGACACGATTCCCAGAAATTCATTCTGTGTTGAAAGACTCACTCGTGAAGCTAAGTTGTACGTGCAGATATTACCTGAAGTGAAATTCCAAAGAATGAAGGGAGTTGGAGTTGCCAGCCCGTGTCTGACTTGAGCTCTGCTGGTCTTGAGAAGGAGCGGTTCTCTGTGGACATAGAATGTGTGATTTGTTCCCTGGGTCATGCCCTCTCTCGTTCTGTCACTAGATTCAATATTGTCACCTCCTTGTATTTAAACCCTCAGCTGTAACCATGACATATGACAGGGTTGTTCTGAGGATTAGCTAAGACCTTGACTAATGTTCTTTGTGTACTTTGGACAGATGGAAGGTTTGCAGATCATTTTTATAGCTTTCCCTCCTATTGAGGAGTAATTCGGAACGAGGTGCAAACAGCCAGAACAAAGAGTACCTGCCACCTTGATTTCCTATGTATAAAATGAGAAATTAAACAATTGTGAAAAAAATCTGTGTCTTTAAAACGGCAAGGATGAAGTCCTCTTAGAGAAACTGGAAGTTCATCCAGAATTCACGTATATGCATCTCCTTTCAATTTCCTTTCCAATTCTGATGAGAGAAAACTCCCTCCCGTTTCTGTTCATACCCGAGCTGATGGTTTGTATCTTAGTTAACCTGTGGTGGGATGTGTCTACATGGTGGATGGCAACAAAGGCCTCTGAAGTCATAGAACTGCTAGGAATCACTTGTCACCCTTCTCAGGAAATTAATGACCTTCGTTGAGTAGAAAGCACCATGGCAAAATTGATAACTTTAGGTAAAATATCAAATTCTCCCAATATTTCTTCCCATATGATGAAACCAAATAAAGTCAAGTGGCTTGACTAATAATTCCTAAATTGATTCCTCACTTGTCAGCGTTTGTATTTCACACAAATGTTATATCAGTGAGATTGCGCACTCTGTCTTTGCCCTATAAAGGAGCATGCTCATTAGAGGAGGAGGGGTCTGTCTTAGCAGTGCCTTGCTCTCCCAAACACAGTAAACACAGTGTAGGTATCAGTTAACAGACTTTTACCATCACCTGGGCAACAATAAGAAAACATCTCAGGGCAAATATACAATCATGGCTGTCTTTTAGTATGGAGAACTAAGAGGGAAAACATTTCACCACAGCTACATAACAAACAATGTTTGTGAGCAGTCTGTAGCAGCCTCAACATGACCTAATCTCTAAATCAAGGCATTAAATTCTCAGCCTAAAAGCTGTTTCCTTCGGATTGTCTCCTGGAGACAATATTGGCAGATTAGAATCAGAAGTTTAAAAAGTGCCTCCTGTTGCCTTTCATGCCAGTGTATCTCAAGTTGTTTTTTCAGCTACCGAAGGAGTATACCTGTTTAAGGAGGTGACCTCAGTTAAAAAAGTGGCTTAGTCCGATAACCTTCTTCTGATAACCTGAAGAAAGCAAGAAAACAGACGCAGAAAGGGGAGAAGCTGAGAGAACCTTCTAAGACGCAGCAATATCTCTGGAAGTGATTCTGGATAAGAACAGAAGTTATGGATAGGGTTCAAAGGGATGGCATAGTAGGGGTTATGCTTTATGTGAATTTCCAATAGAGAGAGAAAGAACATTGAGGCAGCACTGAAATTGTTAGGAAGGCTTTTGGTAGGAGGTGGCCATGGTCTAATCAATTCTAAAAGGGTCAATAAGATAGATGCTTAAGTACAATACTGTCTCTCCATTCTTATTGAGGGAGTAAGGATTTGGAAAGCTATAGTGTCTCTTTACCTCATGTGATCTGACTATCTGATTACAGAATTTGTTAAACATTTTAATAGAAGATTACACAGGGAAAGGATGGAAAGATCATAAAAAAATCAGTATTTGAAGGCAATTTTTCTGCTGTAACTGGACACTCAATGAAGGCAGGCAAACTATAGTCTGATTTTTATTATTTCTCCAATACTCAGTATATTGTAGACATTCAGTGGAGATTTCTGTTTGAGTTGTTAAATGATTAGGGATGCCATATGGAAACAAATCATTTAATCAAGAGAAAAGACATACGGTCTAAGTAAACTTTTGGTCTCTTTGCTTTGGGTTAATTTTTGGTGTTGTTCAATATTTTGCATAGCTTATTCAGTCACATCAAAGGTCACATTAAGCAGTCTGTGGAGAATAAGTTTCAGGAATTCATAGAACTTGATCTGTGATTAGATTATACAATGATTATCACATGTAGACAGTTTAAAGTGGGATACTGGTGCCCATCTTGACTTCTACTGATGTATTGTTTCTGTTCATCATCCTGGCTAAGTTGTAAACTTTGACGTAACAAACACCATGACAAATAATCTTAGTGACAGTCATTTAGTGATTTTATTAAGAGAAATTTTGTTAGTAGGAGTTGTACTTAATATTGATAGTCACACTGACAGGATCTAGAATCTCCTGGGAGACCAGCCTCCAGGCATCTCTGTGAGAGATTGTCTATTTAGACTAATTAAGATGGGAAGGGTCACCTTAACTTTGAATGGCATCAATCAATCAGATAGGATTCTTTGGTAGTTTGAATAAGAATGCCCACCTCAGGGTCACATGCTTGGGAATTTGGTCCCCAGTTGGAGGAACTATTTAGGAAGGATTGGGAGGCAAGGTCTTGTTGGAGAAAATGGGTCACTGGGGGGTGTGGAAATTGGATTTAAAGTATCAAAAGCTCATGCCAGACTCTGTCTTACTCTGTGCCTGTGACTTACAGGTTAGATGTGAGCTCTCAGCTGCTGCTCCAAGGCCATGCCCTCTTGCCTGCCACCACACTCCCCACCATGGTCCTAGGGTAACCCTATAAAACTGTGAGCAAGCCCCAAATCAAATGCTTCCATTCTAAAGGCTACAGTGGCTGTGGGCTGTGAAGTTTCATCTTGTCAATAGAACAGTAACTAAGAAAGGTCCTAAATAAATAATGAGAAAATGAGCTGAGCATCAGCTTTTGCCCCATTCCCGACTCCAGCTGATGGGACATCAGCTGTCTCTAGCTTCTGTCATCATCTTTTCCTACATGATAGGCTGGAAGACTGAGCTGTGAGCCATAAATAAACCCATCAATCCATGGGTGTCTTGGGTCAGGTCTTTCATGACAGAAACCAGCAAGCAACTGAAACAGTGTAGATGAAGTACTCTTTCAGACCAACCAGGGCTTCTGTGATTCTAGATAGAGGCTACATATTAGTACAGAACGTAACTTTTAATGAAACGCACTGTTTTCATAGCCCATGGATGGAATATTGCACAAATAATCAAGCTTAAAGGCAACATAGAAAGATATACATTAAGATTTAGTAAGAAGCTTCATTATTTATATGATATACTATTCAAACCTTAAGGAGATATAATCATCCTCTTATTTATTAGACATGTATTTCTTTCGTGTAATACTGTTAATGTAATTATAACTAAACTCTTAAGAATTTCTTTTCCTTTTTCTGTGTAAATTTTGTTGATTTCTACTTCACCAAAATTTTTCCATGACTTTTGCTTTATTTTGCAAAATAGTCCATGAGGATTGGATGCAATTGGCATATTTTGTGTTTATTTTTTAACTTAATCACACATTCTAATTTAGTTGCATAACTCACCATAGAAGACATTAACTAACGTAAATGTAGGTCATGGGTTCAGTGACCCAGGATAAATTGTCAAACCACTACCTAAGCAACTTGAACAAGCTATTTTGAAGCTAAGAATCTTAATTTTTAAGAGATAAGTCAAGGCTAGCAATAAAAGAATTGTTTTTAGGAACATATGAACTAATGCAAAATAAAATGGGCACTTATCTATTTCTCCACTATTGCCGTGCAACATGATGTATTTATACTCTGTGCTAAGTTTTACAACTTAGAACCAAGCCATTAATGCATGGAGACCATTGATTTGGTTTATTTCCCAGTGAGGAGAAAATTCAATTAAATAAGAAGGAGGGGTTTAAAAAAATGGGCCTCCCTGTGGTAAGATTAAAGAATCAGACCAAATGAACATGGAATTATAACAGAATGATGTCTAAGTATCACTGAGGTCCCTGGCTTCTTTCAGCATCCTGGTTCCGAGTTGAGACATACCAGCCGTAGTGCAGCAGATCGGTAGGGTTTATTATGGAGTAAAGTTAAGCACTCTCAGGAGGTAAGAATATGCAACGGCCAAAGAGCTCATTGCACTCACCTACATGTTGGACAGGCATTATATTCAAGTATCCAGTAGAGATACCTTTGCCTGAAGGCTGTTTCCAGATTGTGACTGACAGACTGACATATCCATTTAGAAGAACTCTTATGCGTGGGAACAATAATATGCTTTTGTTCCTTCCCAGAAGTCCTCCAGCTAGATAGCAGTTTTATATTTATACTTATCTATTCATGACGCTTTAGGTTTTGGAAAATGTCCTGTGTCTACTCGGAGCCTGGGGTATTACACAGATCCCATACATCTGACCAGTAATCAGAATCTTGCATTTCCAGTTTGTGTTTTTATAGGATGCTCTTGATGAGGGAAGGTCCATCCCCAACAAGCATCCTACTATAAAATCTGTCTAGCTTCCTAATATGAGCATTTCCAATGTATTCTTTTTTAATTATTATTATTATTATTATTATTATTATTAAAAATGTCCATGTATTCTTATCATTTAGTACAGCGGTTAAATACTCACTGTGGGGCAGACACACGCTAAGTATAAATGCACAAACCAGTGTTTTCTTAGCTGCTGGCAATTCAGTTTCACCACTAAGGATTCTCTGCCACAACAAAGAGTTCTTTATGTTTTCAACTCAGCTTAATACAACAAATAATTTGTCAATACAATCTAGGCCATGCATGTATATTTTATACCACAGACTAATTTCCTATTCTCTGTACCCACCTATCTCAAAGTGTCCCAAAAAGAGACTGCAAGTTTAAAACATCTGTACTCCAGATGGACATTGCTACTTATGAATCCTGGAGAGTCATAGTAGATATGACTTTACTCGTGTACAAAGAATAGACCCCCAGGTTAGTGGAGATTGAAAACAGTGGCAGAAATTATAGGCCTTTTGCAGGCATTAATTTCAGAAATAAATTATCCCTGTAACTTGAAAGAATGCCTCCTTGATACAGGTGGGTCTCTTCTTAACCCCTCCTTCAGCAAACATACCAGAGTGTTCACAGTGGAATGTACAGATGAGCCCTTAGCTGTGCTCGCCTAACTCAATAGGAGATGGGATCTGGTCTGTAGAAATACATTCTTGTCTCTTTCCTTAGGGACCATTGATGTCCCAAGACTTTTCCACTCTTAGCAAGGTTTTGAAATGACTATCTTGAAGGTTAATCTTAACTGTCAGTTTGATCGCTTTAAGAATTTTTTTAAAGGTAATTAGTAAGGCTTACCAGTGCATGTTCTCAGAGGGTATCAACTGTAATGGAAAGATCCACCATAATCTGGGTCAGTACCAGCCCATGAACTAGCCTCCCAGGCTAAAACGGAAAACTGGCCCTCTGCCCTGCCTTCTACCTTGGACTGTTAGAACCTCAAAGCATAAGTAAAAACAAGCCCTTGTTTCTTAAGTAGCTTTCATCTGGTCCTTTTGGGCAAGAATACAAGGAACTAGACAGCCCATCTACTTCGATGTAAAACAGTGTTCTAACTTAGAATATATGTTTTAAGGTTTCGTACCCTCTCTTACTGACCCAAATTTCAAGACATGCAATTCAAATATTTCTTTTAAAGAATTCTAGTTTGCCCTCAATCAGTTCTTTGATTATTTAAGATGGGGCTTATGGATCTTGTTGTTTTTTTTCAACCTTTAAATATTGCCTTTATGGTTTTGATGGACCTGCCCAGTTCCAATTCAGAAGCAACATCAAGATTCTCATCCGTCCTGTAAAAAGATGTTCAAATAGACACGAATGGCTTTCTCACCCATTGCCAGAGTCTCTGCTCCCTTGCATATTTTCTGAGAGTGGATGTTTCTATCTTTCAGTCACACAGAGGAAACTGTAGGTGTGATGTTCATACACATCACCACACAGAAGAATATGCATGCACTTTGAAAATATTTATAATAGTTTCCTATATTATAATAATTTTCACAGAGGTAAAACTTTGATTAAACCAAAAATCACCAATCACAAAAACAAACAGAAAACTCAAATGTTTTTCACCCTTATTTTTCAAAACACCATGATAATATTTTTGTTCAACTAATAATACAATATAAAACAATTGAAACCTAGATATTTCTAAAGATCGAATCTGAAATCATCTTTGCAGTGGTGTAACATGTCAACTATTTCACTGCTAATCCAGTTCTGAGCATTATATATGTCGAGTTTAAAAATCTGAATACATGTGGATGATGGGGAAGCTGCTGTTCACAATGTCGATTCATTAGTGTTCAGTAAGCATGGAGTATTTATTGAGGTGCAGCCACAATGAGCATTATCAATCAAGATCAGAAGGAAAACAGGGCTTGCAGTGTGAAAGGAAACAGCAGCCTCAGACCTTGGGAGACTGATGGAATTCTCTCTTCCCACACTAGACTCCATCAGGCATGGCTATGAACAGTTTTCACTCTTCTTAGCTAAGTTCAATATTGCAGAAGAAGTATAAAACAAATACTTAGACCAATCCAATTTCCGGAAAAACTTTCTTTACTGTCAAATTTTATAACTTTATAATGTATTTTATTCCCAATACATGTGAGTTGGGGCTATAGTTACTGGCAATAGTTTTTAATTCACAAAAGAATTTCCCTTGGATTTTAATATTTATTAGGACCTTTTTCATGTACTCCATTATTTGGGTTCAAAGGAGCTCTGAGAAGTAGATATTAATAAAATTCCCATGTGTGTTTGACACCAGGGCTCGGAAAGTTTAAGGTAAGATAAAAAGTAAGAGAGACAGAGACATTCAGACAATGTTTTCTCTTTCCATACACTCCCAGTCCAGGCCTATGCATTTCCCATGGGGGGAGGGGAGATACTTCTACTTATTATGGAGTCTGAAAGGTAAAGAAAAAACTCCAATGTCTTTGCTTTATGTGGCTGGAATTTAACGAATGGCTCTCTGGTCTCTAGTCTGGTGAAAACTTTGAGTTCAATATTGTCTGCATTTCACAGTTGAGAAAAACCATTCTCAAAATCTACTTCCCTGTAGTTCTACTGATGGTAAGCAGTTCAAACCGCAGTCCACATACAGGGAACTGGCGGTCGGTGTTACGAAGGTCCAGATAACTCTGTGGTCATCCACATCATATACCAGACTACTCCCTCACTAGGCAAAGGAGACTGCAAATCCTCAACAAGAGGAAACTGAGAGTCAAATATAAACTCTGCATTTTCCAATTGGCTCTAAAATACGATATTCCTGAATCTGAGGCTGAAAAAGCACTAATAATTCTCTCATCTCCAGAGGAACACCACCGATGAACACAAAGCAGGCTGCATTCTAGAATCCCTTTGGTGCTTTCCAAACCAAGGTCCAGGCTTAATTCCCACCCAAACCGTCAGGATAGGGCTGGGAACTTTTAGCACAGAAAGTTGGGGAGATGAGTTTTATGAAAGTGCACATTTAAAATTCACCCTTGAGACTGTCATTCCAAACTGACACTGAAGAACAAATCATGATGATGGTAAATCAATGCATGGGTATACACATTGATGTGACTGGTGGAACAAAAAATATGAAAAATAATGTGTTTATCTGAAATTATGTATTGATGATTCATCTAAGCAAATGCTATTATTTAAGTGATATGCCAAGCAGGAATAGTAAAATGCAACACTTAGTAGTAATTAACCAAACACTATGTATGAGAAAACAGGTCAGAATTGAATGTTTCCTTTTTCTTATTCAGTTATTTAATTACTTTTATCAATATATTTGAATTTTAAATTTTGTTGTCTATATAGCATATTGTTAAAATGTATAAAACATAGGATTTCTGATTAAAAAGAAATTTTTGAAAGGTTTATGAAATACATAATAGTTGAACTCCAATATGATAAATGGAAGAGGTATAGCCCATGTTCTAGAAAAGATGTTGGTTTTTTCTAGCTCGTAGTTCAATAGGATATTTTTACTTTTTAAATTTCTTTCCCACTGACACATTTTAAAGTGACCTTTGACCTTCAGAGCACCCTTCTTTCCTTTAGGGCCTTCGCCATGTTGCCTTGCCAGGTGTCTTTACACTGGGACGCCATTTAACCTGACCCCCTTTCAGGGGGAAAAGCAGTTGAGGATCTTAATGTAATACAGTGCTAGGCAGTATGGATGAGGACATGGGTTTCATCACAAATACCCGAAATACCATCCAAATAAACAAACAAACACGCAAGAGAGTTTAAAGTCAGCCTAGGACATAAAGAGAGACCTTGAATCAAAAGCACGTGTGAATGGTATTGCTGGCATTTTAATTGCTAGTAATAGGCTTTTGAGCTTTCTACTCCTGGATATTTAAGAATCCCACAGTGAATCTACTCCTTACCTATAGACTTGTTTCGGTAAACTGCTTTTCAAACAAGTATTCTGCATTCATACACTAGTCAGTCATATAGCCATTCTTATCTAAAAGTATTCATCATTCTAAAATACACATCGGATGCCATCCTAAATTAAATGTTTCTTTCTCAAGGAAAATGGTTTTAGGCACAGAGGTAATTTGAATGTATGAAAGTGAAGTTGAATTCTAAATAAGTTATGCTTCCAGTAAAGAGATTGAAAACTATTTCATTCCGCTGCTCTTCTCCGGTGCCTTCTCTATTTTTTTTTATAGTTTTGCAGCAGTGTTATTTCCAAACTATGAGTTATTTTTCAGGGTATAAGTTTTTCTTGCAACCTGAATACGACATCAGAGACAGCAGGGTAGAGAGAGTTCATACTTTCCCACATGTTTTGCTGTCTCTTCAGAGATGATCAGCTTCGGAGAACGGATGTAGAGTGTTCTATTTTTACTGTAATGTCTTTCTCACCTTTACACCTACAGCATTTCCATATTAGAGAAGAATGCACTCTTGTCTCAGAATTTGAAAATAATGGCAGGCCAGCATCGTGAGGTCTTTGCTTTGGTAGATATGGTTGCTGGTCTTGAAGGCTCGCATCTAAGGAGACGATGTCTTTCCATCATGGAAATCTGCAATTTCTCAGGCAAACAAAACATTTGATTTCTCTTTGGAAACAGGTTTACAAGATATGAAATCTACAAATGAAATAAATCTCCCCAAATGTATATTTACACACACTGCTGAATATGCAGAGTGAGGTCTAGTTTATATTTAGAAGGGTTATCAATAATCTTATGTTTTATGGTTTCTGAAGTTTAATTAAAATTTTCCTGTGCACGAATAGGATAATTGGGAGGCATAGGTTTGAACTCAGAGTATTTCACAGGTTAGGAGTCTTCTGCTGTGTTGATTCAATACAAAATGATAATATCTGATGGAGTGGGGTAGAAGTGTGATAGACATCACATCAGTTGTCAAAAATGTTCCCTTTTCTTTGTCATGGGGTAATCTAGCCTCAATGTTAGATCCAAGAAATGTAACTTTATCCAGTCAATAAGAAGTCAAAAAGATAAGGAAAAGCAAAGTGTCTTCATTCATATAGAATTGCCCAGCTAATTTTATAGCTGCTGTTTTCTATGGATACTCCTGTCTTTCAGGTGGTAAAAAATAATATAAAAATAAAAAAAATTATTATTTGAGTGCCAGGTGCCTGTCTCATTGACGTCTCATGAGATACAGTCTCATAAATTTTCTTCTTTTTCCACTGTGACAAGTTCTGTTTTTTTTTTTTGAATAACATTAAGTATACCTTTTTGGAAACATGTGCCTCTACAATATAGTGGTTCATATTCTTCAGTCAACCATGAGAAGAATACAATGTCCATGTCAAGTTGACATTGATATTTTAATCATTTTCCGTTTCATTATTGAGCTTTAGAAAACCAAAGGATGGTAAACATAAAATTAATACCATTGCCACATAAAGCACACAACAAATCCTCAGTTGGTCAGAGACAAACTGTTCACACACAGGGCAGAAGTGTGCGGCCTTTACACACTGAAGTCAGATACACAGCACAACGAAGAAATTTGCCTTGAAAAATCTTAGCTCGAATATTGTCAGTAAAAACTCTGCATCAGCAATTGCAAATGTGACCGCTGATAGATGCGCTTCACTAAAAGTCTGCTGTTTACAGCCAACTTTCATTGTGTGTGTGTGTGTGTGTCCGTGTCCCTTCCCCCTTCATTTTCTTCACCCAACATTGAATACTACGGTAGCATTTTTGGATCCTGGAAAAGCATTTCTTGAGATGTAGAGCTCTCAGTGTTAAAGCTGGAACATTCCAAGAGGCAGATGGTGGGTCACCCTCCTGTGAGCAGCTGGGTATTGGAGACCACCTGGAATGTTTAACACCAAGCCTTGGCAGCAAAACTGAACTACTTTCTTGTGTGATCTTCTGGGCTTTGTTCTCGTTCCCTCTGTCACATTGCCACTCAGAAAACCACATGGGAAAAGGAAGTTGCCGACAGGGAGTCTGTGGCCTAAGAGGCTTAGATTGAGTTTGGCTGATAGAAACTCAAGTGAGGTAGGGAATAAAAGGGACACACGGTACTTAGTTTCTCTTACAATTATCAGAGGGCAAGTTTTAGCAAATCTCTGGTGTTTCTCTGTTGTCTGACTCGAAGCTTTCTTCAGCTTTGGCAAATCAGTTTACAGACCAAAGGTGGTAACACTTCCTCCAAGGTGCTAGGCTTGCTTACCCTCCTGGCATCGGTGTGGGATATTCTCCTTCTGAAATCTGCCCGTTCTTCATGTGTAGATGGTGTGCTTCCACAGAAAGCCTTTCACACAGCTCTCAATGCATATTGCCTTACTCATTCTCATCATGGAACTTGTGACACCCCATGGCAATCATGTGCACCTCTGATGCTAGGCTAGAGGGACAACTCCAAATTCCCCTTAAAGATACTGATACCTGAGATGGCCTAATGAATGTTGCAACATGTTGAATGAATGAATGAATGAATGATCAAATTGATGAATGTAAGATATATATATATATATATATAGAGAGAGAGAGAGAGAGAGAGAGTTCTTAGAAGCTCTTTAAGAGCTCATATGTAACTCATTCTACAGAACCTATTAATTACTAGACCTAAGAATTTGGAAAACTAAAGATAGGCAACAATAATCTTTTTTATCATTTTAAATGACGGTGCCATGAATCTTAAATTTTATTATTCCTCCTTAACAGAGAACATACATAGGATGGTTCGACAACAAGAGGTAAAGTATAAAAATGATAGACATATAATGAGCATAAGGAGACAGAGCGTGAGGACAAGTGTGGACCAGTTGAGTACAGGAGCAGAGAATTGCCTGGAGTCCTCGTGAGAGCGGTGGGGAGAGGCTCCCGTGTCTTTGTCCCTAGCCTCTCTGGGTGTGCTTGCTTCATTCGCCCGCTCATGCTGGTGTAGCGTGCAAGCTTCATTCGCCCGCTCACACTGGTGTAGTGTTCAAGCTTCATTCGCCCGCCTGCTCATGCTGGTGTAGCGTGCTTGCTTCATTCGCCTGCTCACGCTGGTGTAGCGTGCTTGCTTCATTCGCCTGCTCACGCTGGTGTAGCGTGCAAGCTTCATTCGCCCGCTCACAGTGTAACGCTCTCAGTCACTCATGTTGGAACTGTCAAGGTTGTGACTCATTTTTCTGCACCCACACCTTATCTTTTTTAATTCAAAATACATTTGTTTGCTTGTATAGAATGGTTTCTGATTTTATTCTTATAAGTTTCCTATGTGTATGAATGTGTGTGTGTTTGTGTCTACTTGTGTTTCTTGTGTTTTTGTCTCTTTTTTCTTTTGTTTGTTTTGTCCTATTGTGATTTGCTTATTATTTTATTGATATTGATTGCTATTATATGCCTGTGTTGGTGGGGAAGAACCAGGAGGAGTTTCCGGAGGAAAAACTATAATCAGAATATATTTTATGGACAATAATCTTCTTATTAAATATAGCTGTGTGAACTTTTGTTCTATGTTTAAAATAACTAAATATCATCAGTGTAATATTATTTGAGTTTTAATTACTATTTAATAGGGATACCTATTAAAAAACCCTTAGAATTCATGTACTTATGGTCATCTATATTTAAAATACCTTAGAAATATTCTTTTTTAAAACTTATTTTATTAAGTTTAATATGTGTGTGTTGATAGGTAGCTATTTGCATGTAAGTGTAGATTCCCTAAGAAGCCAGGGATATGAGACCCCCATTGAGCTGTAGTTACTATTAGGTTAACAGCTGCCAAATGTGGGTAGTGGGAACTTAATCCAGGTCTTCTGCATGGTAAGTGCTCTTCACTGCTGAATCATCACACTAGATCCCTAAAATGTTTCTAAAGTGCCAGTGGGGACTACTGTGAACCTAAATAGTAGTCTAAAATCTATCACCAAGAGCAGAAGAGCCTTGCGATCACATTCTTGATTATGATGGAGACAAAAATCTATCCTCTTTGTACTAGGAAAAACACTAGCATTTTCAGAGATGGTCCCAAACAAAAGGCTTAGGAATGAAACAGACTGTAGCGCAAACTACATAGCCTTCTCTGTAGGGCAGGCTTCTGGTTACAGATCAATGGATCATCCACTTCCTATCACAGGATACCATTATATCCTCAAAATAAAGACTACAACATAGATATTCCAGTTTTCCACAACCTAGGCCACAAAGGTAGAATACAAGTTTTTGCCCTAATCCAGCTATTTAATATCATTTTGTTGAATGATAATCAAGTACATTATGGTTTTTGATAGAAGGCAACTACTTATCACAGTAATAAATTTCTTTTCTATTACTGACTTACAAATGGCCACAAACGTAGCAGCTGGAAACCGTATCGATTATATCCTCTCTCAATTCTCTATAACTGAAAGCATGATCCTCATTTCCCTGGTGGCTAATAGTGTTTTACTCTCTCTACCTGTTCTCATTTTATTCAGCAGAGGCCACTTCCTTCCTGCTGTGTCCCACTCCAACCCAACGGCAGCAATGTCACAGTGACCCTCAGAAGCCAACTTCTGAGACTTCTCTTCAACCTGCCCTCCTGTTAGCAATCAGAGAAAGAAAATATCTATTGCGTAGGCTAAGCTTGTTTGATGGAATTAGACCTCCCCAGATACCTTCCTGTTTTCATTACTCAAAGTTATAGTTTTGTCTTCAAACTCCCTTACACCCCATAAAAGGAATACATAACCAGAGTGTCATAACTCATGGTGAATCATGGAGAGTAAGACAGAAGGTCATTGGGAACAGCTGAGTTCCTCTGTCACTGTAGTCTCATTATGCACGTGATGTGATGGAAATGTGGGATCCGAGAGACAAGGCAGGCAGATCAGAACCAGTAAAGGTCTTTGGAAAATTGGGACAGGACATTGGCAGGTGAATACGGGCGTAGAACTTGATTATAACTGTAGACATAAATTGAATGACAGGTCATAATTTCAATGACTCCAACAATAAACAATGGCGCTGCAAGGATAGGGTAGGTTAAAAATAGCAAATAATTATTAGGTAATGTACTCTTGTGTTCATGCTTTGTAAAGCCGTATATTTAATACACAAGAGGCTTATCTCCTTGTACCTATGCACTGCCTTTCCTCTGTGTGTTCTCTTTTAAGTGTATTTATATTTTGGGCCCTCTCTATATCTCCTTTACTAAGGATGATGCCCAGCTTCCACTGATAAAGTGACAGAGGACAGAACTGAAGCAGGATGTGATGAGTCTTAAGACCAGGGCATACGGAAATAATCAGAGACTAAATAAAAGGACTAGAATTTATTAGTTCAAGTAGGTACTGCTCTGCTTAAGCTGAAAAGAGATTTACCTCTAAATCACCCCTGGCCACCTAACGACTCCGCTGGGAGACACATCTCGCTTGACCTCTCTGTCACCTCTCACTCCTGCTAGGGTCCTCACCCTGTCAAGGATTTACACTGCAGTTCGGAACAGCATCACATCACAGTGCCAAGGTAGCAAAGAAACAGTTTTATGGTTGGGGGTCACCCCAACGTGAAGAAGTAGGAAGGTTGAGAAGCACTGCCCTAAAGTGTGAGGAGGGATCTAGTCGTCCCTGGGATCCTTGGCATCTAAAATAGAAATAAACACACAATATCCAGAGTGAATGTTTTCTTTTTTTCCTGTGTGGACTCCAAATCTCCTCTTCACATCAAAGCAGCTATAAACACTTCAACCTACTTTATCGGTCATTTTGGGAACCGTACATCCAGATCAAGGCTCTCCATCCTGGAAGCAGGTATACTAGGGAAGGGTAGTAGGTGTAATTTACATAGGGAATTCTGATCTGTACATTCACACTAATTACAATTTATTTTTTCTCTATTGATATTCCCAGCTGTTCAAATACTTCATTACTGATGTCCTGGGGTACCTCAATACAGTTTCCTCACTGATTAGCAAGTATTTAAAGCCATTTATGCTGTTTATAAATTTGATCAACGTATACCTCAATATCTACAATGTGCCATCACCTTAAGAGTCCATGCCAAGTGTCCAGTAAATAAACATAAAAACAACTAGCTGTTTATGATTCGTGGTGCTAAGTAACAGGCTATTAAGATAAAGTGGGCAACAGGGATATACCACGATGGCAGATGAGCCTAAAAGTGATTGGTTGCATGCCAATCATCCTTTGTGTAGGGATATTTTTAAAACTTTTTTTGGCAGAACATTGGCTATACTGTGGTGCAGCTTGTAAGGAGCAGAACCTAACAGATTGTGAAGGAACTATTAGCCAAAAATTTTATGCAGTGTCAAAGGCACAGGGAAGTGATAAACATACAGAAGGAGCCATTTCTGCTTGAAGAAAAAGGCAAGCACACTTGGACATACGATGGCTCTCTTCTTTGACTTGATACATAAGCTGTATTTTCTTGCCGTAGAAAGCTGCGATGATATGAATATACCCTGTGGGAATTTGTTTATGTGATAGATTCATACCTTCTTATATGCAGAAGTCCTTTGCAACTTGGGACTTTTCACATGCAGGTTAACATTCATCTTAATTCTGTTCATGTGAGAGCAATATTTGATATTCTTCTCCTGTGGGAAGATTTTTGACCAGGCTTTTCAAACTTTCCATAGTTGATACTCTGAGGGTCCTTAGCAGGGAGCCTATGACAAATGAAGTCTTCAGAGAGACATTTAATTTCTGTGAATCTCAGCATCCACATCTATGTTTAAAAACTCAACTTGTATGGGCTTTCATTATAAATATTAGAATTGCTGAAAATGTAAAAGAAATAGCTCTTGACAAAATAAAGCATGGAATGACATTTTGTTGGCATAGGAAAAGTTAGTGGCAGGTAGAAAATGCAAAATAAAACATGTTATATGAAGTAGATGCTTGTAAATTTATTTGCATATAAATATGTAAGTGTTTTATTGTGACAGACTAGTCTGCTATAACACACACGTGTTCACTCTCTCTCTCGGTCCTTCTGGCAAACTTTTCAATTATGTTCACACTCGCGCATTCTGGGCATGAAAATTCAGAAGAACAGATCTTGTTTTAATTTTGAAAAAAAAAAGTCTCCCAAGGGCTGTGATATTGCAGATGCGTTTGAATGGAGTGTTTACTGAACTCTACTAGATCCCCAAGAGTCTTCTGTGCATCATGGATGCAGAACTGAATGAAATAGGATCCTGAGTTCAAAGAAAGTCACAGAGAGGGGCAGAGGGTTTTTTGTTTGTTTGTTTTGCATGAGTATTTTTCAGAAGTACATGGTGGTTTAAGATGCTGCACTCTCGGATTGATGGGTCATGATTGTGAGGGACATTCATCCCAGTCCTGCTCCTCTGTCTCACCAATCTCGCAGGGTGTTCAAAAGTGCTTTTATAAGTTATTATATTTGAAGGATGCAGCTCCTGGGCCAGGACTTTATGAACAACTTAGCCTGAACAAAACCATGTATTTCTTGCACCTATGAACATAATTTATTCTTCTCGTAAAAATGGGGTACTACAACACAGTAAAGTTGCTTGAAATAGCTCAGAGTGGTTAAAACAGACTTCCTGTCTAGCATGTGTCCTTGTGAGTCACCTTCATAACCATTAGTCATTTCCTTCCGAAATAGATGTCACGAATACTTCAGAAACTCAGCAGCCATAGCACCGTGGGCCCTAAGCATGGCATCGAGGCAACACAGAACAGTAGGCAAGCATGCTTATTGCCTGGAAACATCATGTTATTTTCCAGCCTGGCCTACTGACTTCCTAGGAAACCAAGTAAAGGAAAATGCTAAATAGTAGTAGATGTGGCATGAACATAACAAATACAGTTGTTGTAAGTCTAATTGTTTCTGTTTCTCTACAACACACATTCGTCATATTCTACCTTTCTCCCTCCTTGGGGTTATTATTACTGCTCCAGAGAATTGGTGACAAGTTTTAGAGGTATTGTGCCACTGTCAGCACAGTGTCCTTAAGAAGGGACCTCAATCTCTGTTGAAGTATGTTACCTGCTTTGCTTTCATATAGGTTTTCCCACTGTAATCCATTGGACAGCTGGTGAAGGAGCTGCTTGACCCAGGAAGTTTCCAGGCTCCCTCAAGGCTTCCTGGAGTTGGCCTTACCAGGAGGACATGTCTCAGTGAGTTCTCGACTGATGGGATCTCACAAGACATAATTCTCACGTCTGCTTTCAGACTGCACTCAGCACTGAGTAAGGACACATTTTATGTTGATCCCGAGAAAGCGTGTTAGACCTCTCGTTTGTTCCATCTGAAAAGAGAATCAGGGCTCTCACACTTCCAAGGCAAACACTCCAGCACTCAGCTACAGCCCGAGCCCACAGAGATGCAGTCATGATTCAGTAGCCATGCTTTCATTTATAGTGGTCATGTAGTGACAGACCCAAATTCTAGATGTCCAAAAGGAAGGACATGTTCGGCCTCAACCAAGCAGTTAAAGAAGTGGTGTAGGTTGATCCCATTCAGCCTCCATTAGCTTACAAACTTTTGAAATTCGGGTTCTCAGAAGGCAGCCAAGAGCCAACTGAAAAGCAGCTCTTACTACAGTTATCAGATTCTCTGTGTCACTAAATTGCTATAAAATTATTTACAATGGAAGCGATGCGTGTGAACTAATGGCTTTTAATCTGGTTCCCTCTTATTTTTTAACAAGTTTCTAATTCCTCAAGTATTTGATGTTTGCGTATTTTAGAAATCTATTTTTATAAAGTGTACGTTTAGTATTTTGATATTTAAAATAACTCTCTAAATTAGAAGATTGAATTTCAATATTAATTAGTGTTACCATAATTACCATGATTATAATTGTCTTACTTTATCCTGAAAAGGAAACATATTTACAACAACGAAGGTTCCCAGTGACCAATTCACACATCTAATTAGCAAACTGTAGCCTTACATATTTATGCATATCTTCTAAACAAAGTATTAAAAAGTAAAACTACAGGAAATGTCTTAAAGTGATTACTAGGCCCAGGTGTTGAGGGTCTAAACCATTGAACACTGAAGAACCACAGTGTTGCTAAGCACACTTAGGAGCCCAGACACTTTCCTTCACTTACATACTATAATAACTTAGGAATGTTTCCTGACCTTGTCTGTGCCTCAGTTTCCCTCTCCCATTGGTAGGCATGGTTATTCTTATCTAGCATAAGTATTTGAAGCATAAATCAAATATTCCTTCCAAAACCCTAAGGTCAGTATCTGTTGGACACATTAGTAAAAGCTAAAATCCTCATGAATGTTTCAGTTTACACCTGGCTTTGTCAATCGTTTGAATTGTTTATTCTTCAGTAAGTGTCCATGTACACCAGACCTCAATAGCCTCCACTGATAACATAGATTTCCATAGATCTCCATAACATCTACACGAAGAAAACCTGAAGGGAGTGAGAGTGGCCATGAAACTTGGGGAAGCTGTGCTCACCATCAATGCTTTTGCAGCACAGTTACCAGACCCTTACAGAGCCTAACAGCTCAGGACTGGAAGGTAATTTGAGGTAGATAAAGGCACAACAGTGGAGCGGCAAGGATGACCTCATGTTTGCACCAAAGACAGGCCATGAGTGGACACAGTGAGAAGGGAAGCCGGAAATTTGCTCTCATCAGGAACCTCCCATTCAGAGCCTTGACCTTGATCTTCTAGTCTCCCAAAGTATGACAAACAATATTTTCTTCTTTGCACTACCTAGATTATGATATTTCATTGTAGTAGCCAGTCAAGTAAAAAAAAATCACCTCTGTATGTTTTCAGTGGGAATTACTGGTTTCACCATTGCTATCAAACCCAGAACGTTCCAGATCTCTTCTGCTCAGTACATTAGTTACGAAGCTGAAACGGGTGACAAACACAGCGTTGAGCCCAGTTCTGCTGCTTCCAGCATGGTTTGATACTTGGAAAACTGACGGGGTTGGTGAGAAAATTAAGAGAGAACACAAAAGAGAGAGAGATGGGAAAGAGAAAGAAAGAGAAAGAGAGGGAGGAAGGCTAGGGTTCGGTGGGCCATGCCGGCTTTGATGGCGCTTTACCAACTACAAGCACAACCTGGCCCCTCAGCATGGTTATTATGCCCAGAGCAGGAGCACCTATTAGCTAGTCTTGGTGCAAGCTCTCTCTCTTTCTTCAGGCCGGCAGTCTGAGGCTGCAACCATCTCAGAAGGGGAAGCTGCAGTTTGTAATTGTAGCACATACTGGCCAATCATTTCTGAACATTTGAAGTTGTGCACACTGTCAACACTCACACTGGGCATCCACTCCTCCAGCAGCTTTACACACTCACTCAAGGCTTCCTCGGCTCCCCGTACAGTTCAAAGTTGAAAGAAAACCCAACCTAATCTTTACTTCACTTAGAAGAGCCGCCAGTTAAATTGGTAATGTGTACCTCAGCTTGCTCTTCAGTCTATTTAACTGGCTCCCTAGTCTTCAGAGCTATAGGTGTTTGCAAACGGTGCTTCCTCTTGTCGACATTTTTATGATTCTCTAGAGATTGCAGTCACTGGGGATTTTTCTGCTGCCATTCATTTGACCCAGGAAAAAGCAGGCTTTTTCATCAATAGTCATTTGGTACTTTTAAGGGTAATCTTAAGGCTTAGGTGCCCTGTTCATCAGCCACAGTTTCTTTGGTCCTTCATGTGTTCACTGTGCCATGGGTCTCAGGACCTCCCTCACTTTAGCATCCTTACTTGAGTCCCAGGTCTGAACAAGGAAACCTTCCTCTCATACCTTTGCTCTAAGAAACACGTGACTCACATGATGGCTGAAATCAACAGCATCTCCTTGTGTCAACTGCGAAACAGAGTCCACCAGGCTCTGTCCAATCAGATGCTCCAGGTAGTATCAGGGGCAGACAGATGTGTAGCAGGTCTTTGAGTTATTCTCTACCCTTGAGGTGAAGAAAGGACCCTGTCTACTCCTCATACCCACATCCTGTTCCAAGCCCATGTTCTCCAACACTAGTTATTTACATGTTTTATAAGAAAAAAGTTCAAGTGTCATTGTACTTGATACTGTTTTGGTTGTGTGTAGAGAGATTAAGTTTGCACAGAATTATTTTTTTAGATACTATGTTTTTTACTGCTGATGATATTAACAGCTCGGTTCTCTGATCACATTAAACGACATGCCCTGGAGGGACTCTGGCCAGCTCAAGCATGACTGGCAGGCCTTACCTTTCTGTCCAATTCCCTCTGCTTGGCTAGAAACCATTAGATTACAGTCCTAACGCTTGCCTCCAAGGCCTATTCCCTTGTTCCTCCACCTCCTCTTCCTGAGGCTGACTACTAAAATCCTGCCATCAAAGTATTGAAATCCAGAAATCAAAAAAACCCTTTTGCCGCAGCAAGTTAACATGCCCAATTACAATAAAACACCTCATCCTAACATGGGGTTTTCTCTTGTCCCTTTATAAAAAACCTGTCATTTTCTTAGGTGCCATGTCCGTCTCCCCTCTCTTCAGAGGCGGTCCTTTGTCCTACCACTACCCGACTGCCAAGTCTCCCTGCACCCCATCCCTTGTTCCTTCCCCCTCATCCCTTGTCCTCTATCGCTTTTCTTTGTCTCTTACTCTCTGCCCTCTGTCCCTCTGAGGCAAATAAATCAGCTTTGTGCTGAGAACTTGCTCTTGGGGGGGAGGAGCATCCAGAGCTGATAGGAAGCCTTTTCTGCACAAGATCAAGGCACTGTAACTCCCAGCACGAATAAGGAAGGGGCTTAGAAAGAGCCACTCCTAGCTGAGAATTATCAATGAATGGCTTTTTGAGTGACAGCATCCATCAACATCCATTTTCCTCTGAGATAAGTTCCAACTGACAGGCTACCTATACCTTAGTAGGTGGCAGTATACCTATATGTACATACTGGAAGGACAAAATGAACTCAGTGGGTTGAAAAAGAAGGCACATGAAATTGGAAGGTACATAGCAAGACAGAGAAATTAGTGGCAAGGAGATGGGGTAGATTGAATCAAAATTCATCGTAGATCTGAATGAAATTCTCAAATAGAAAAAATACACTTGTAAAGTTTATAAATTTTAGAATGTTCAAGATTATAATACCACCATTACTGATTCAGCATTCAGCATAGGGCATGTGGATGGAATCTGGAGATAAATCCTGGTTCTAAGAACTGTGGCTTTGGTTAAAGTGAAACTTTGTGGCTTATCTTTATCACTGATTTGATAGAGAGAATAAACCCTCATCATTGGCATTAAGGAAACTGCTATAGAGAAATTGTTTAGAATAGACTCCAGTACCAAATAGCTACAAAGTAAGTATTTCTAAGGGAAAGCGGAGTCATTTCATAGCTAGGAGACAGCACATCTCTCCTGAAACAAGACCAGCCACTGAGCAAGGATATCACACACAAATGCATACACATACCTCAGTAAATACGCAATGGCCAACATGCATCAAGTGGAAAAATCAGGGACTGGTGAGGCCACAGTGCCTGGGAAAGACCCAGGTGAGCATTTGTTTAGGGAATTGCCATTGCACTGGTGAGATCCTCTCTGCCTTTCTAAGGGGAACAAGGATTTTATATAAAATCTCCCTATTTACAAACTATGACTTAATTCTCCCATGAGAAATGTTATATATTTATTCATCACTTCCTTTCATGAGCAGTTAATTTGAGAGCTCAAACCAGAATGTTGTAAATGTGACGTTGGTTTGCAAAATGAAAATTAACCACCTCTGGGGTAGGAAGGCTGGAAGCAAAAGAACCAGGAAATGGTGATTTCCCTTCTATGTGTTTTAAACTGTATTATTTCTAAAGGAGGGAGGGACGTTCTTCATAGCAGTCCTCTCCCCAATCTCTCCCCAACGCATTTGCATTCAGTTTAGAAAAACCAAACAAACAAGTACACACACACACACACACACACACACACACACACGCACGTACGTTCTTAGTTGTGGTTCAGGGGATGAATGCAGAGTGGAAAAGAAGAATTGAAGTCACTTAGATAGGACACTATGCTACAGTGTTTAGACAGTTCTCTTATAGACGTACTTGGTTACCATTTCGTTAGGGAAATAACTGGTTTTATTCCCACTTTGCAAACATTATTTCTGAAAGCTATAATAAAGAACATCAACGATAATGAAAGCTATAATGTAGAGCATCAGGAAAATACTGCAATTTATTTACTTAAATTGGGAATTACAAAAATATTCAGAAAATTAAAAAGGATACTTTGATGATTGAGTGCTCCAGTTGTTCTGATAGATCAAATCTACTGCTCAGCATCTTTGAACATTTTTAAAATGGTAGGTTATACATGTTCTTAACATCTACCGGGATGGCTGACAGGACATGCTGTTCACCTTCTTGAGCTTGTCTTATGGAGCTGGGTACCTGCCACAGAGCATGAGGAGCTGAAATAAAGTACGCGCTCAGCATAGCACCGGACCCTCAGCATAGCACCGGGCACTCAGCATTGCACCGGGTGCTCAGTATAGCACAGGGCGCTCAGCATAGCACTGGACCCTCAGCATGGCACCAGACCCTGAGCATAGCACCAGGCACTCAGCATAGCATCGGACCCTCAGCATAGCACCAGACCCTCAGCATAGCACCGGACCCTCAGCATAGCACCGGACCCTCAGCATAGCACCGGGCACTCAGCATAGCACCGGGCACTCAGCATAGCACCGGACCCTCAGCATAGCACCGGGCACTCAGCATAGCACTGGTTGAGGCTCTCTTCAGTGCTATGAAGAACTAATAAGAAGCATATTTTAACACGAAGCTCATTTCCCTCTGAGATACCAGTGCTTTGATTAGAAGAACAATGTGTGTTAAGAAAAAAATGTCCCTTGAGTAAGGAACATAATTGACATCCCCACATTAGGGGCATTTCTGATATGTCTTCCTTGCAATATGATTCATGCAGATGTCTTCCCATCGATTTGATTCAAGATCCAATTGGGTTCCACTTGTAAGTCACTGAGTGAGTTGGGCAGGGTGCACAGAATTTGCTGGTTAGTTTTTGTCAATGTAGACCTACTTGGGAACCTCAGTTGAGGAATCGCCTCTATCAGTCCACCCTGGGGGCGTAACTGTGACACATTTTCTTGATTATTAATTCATGTAGAAGGTCCTGGCCCCCTATGGGTGGTACCATCCCTGGGCACATGGGCCTGGACTCTATAAGAATCAGAGGTGTGCAAGCCAGGGGCTCAAACCATAAGCAGCTTTTCTTCACAGTCTCTGGTTCAGTTCCTGCCTCCACTTCCCTGACGACGAACCATCAGCAAAACAAAATGTCAGCCAACGTAAACCCTTTCTTCACCCCAACTGATTGGTCACAGTGTTTATTACATAAACAGAAGGCAAAGCAGAACAAGATGCCTTCAAGCAATATTAAATGCTACGGTGGTGCAGGTGACAACCATGACAGAGAGGAGGAAGACTGTGTGACAGATCTCCATGTGAACATGGTTCACGTGCTTTTACCATATATGACAAAATAGAGTTCCATACATGTATGGTATAAGAAGTGATACTATGACTTATGTGATACATGTACAATACATGTGCAATGTGTGATGGTCAAATCCAGGTGATTCACATTTCTGTCTCCGTATACATTGGTCTTTGTATTCAGAATCATTGATCGACTTCCTTCTGGTCCTTCATACCCTATACAACAAATCACTATGAGCTATAATACTCACCTATTGTGCGACAGAACACCAGGCATTACTTCTCCTGTTTGACCATGTGGTAGTATCTCTTATTCAACTTTGCTTACTGCACCCACTTTCAGGCTTCCCTGAATGGTAATTTCTACTCTCATTATTCAAATGATTCTTTTCTTTGATTTTATTAACTGTGAGCATGTAATCTTTTTCTTAGCATATCAAACTGACATCCTTAAAAGGAAAAAAAAACTGTGAGAATGTTTCAATAAAATGATTGTCACTCCAAAATCTATAAAGAGGATGAGTTAGAAGGGAGAGAAGTTGGGGGGAATGACTTCAATATATTATACATCTTAATGTGCAAATAGCACTTTTATTTATTTAGCAGAACTTTCTTATTAGTTACATCCTAACAGTAAGGTGGCCTCACGCTAGGAAGCACCGGGGTAAATAAGATATATGCCATCCTGTCCTCACATAGACACACACATCAGAAAACTTGCTGGAGTAATCCAACCTAAAGGTCACGGGAGAGGCAAACAGAACTCCTTTGTAGATTCTTGTCTGTCTGTACCCTTTACTTGATATTTTTGAAAGTTTATCTTTGCTGGTATTTGGGAAATCAAGCGAGGGTAGGTTCTCATATCTGTAGTTGAGTTTGAGGGTGTGGGTTAGAAAAGAAGCGGAATTCAGGCATTTCTTGGAGACAGCTGAAAAAGTCATTTTTAATAAAAAAAAATGGACCATGTTATCTAGGAAGCCGCACTAAATATTCTTAACGTACTTACAAAAATGAATACTCAAGGTCAACACAGTCAAAGGAGAAGGAACCATCCAACTCTTCCGGGATACAAGTGAAATAAATGAAGTTTTTATTAATTATCAAGCAAGGTGTCTCTGAGAACACGGTGTCCGAACTGAAAGTGGTTGTGAGAAAAAAAAAAAGGGCCTGTGACCCTTTGACGGGAATGAGAGGAGTCAGAAGAGGGTCAAATGTGTACATAGAAGGCTAAGCATGAGTCGTAAAAAGAAAGGAGGAAAGAAAAATGGAAGAGGAGAGATGATCTTAACTAGTTTAAATATGCTATCCTGAGCGAGTCAAACTCCTGGACTCATGAGGACTTGTCCTTTAGAAGAGATATTGCATTTGTTGTGAGGTTTGTTGTATAATTTTGGGAATATATGTGTGTATAGTTGCCTTGCTTGCATAAATTAACTGTAACTATTGGTACTAAGGAATAGCTATGTACAGACCTAGCTCTGAGGACTTTATTGTAAAAATTGTCAATCGTAAGAGACTTGCCAAGTGGATATTATTATTTCTCTCTTTTTTCCAGATTGGGAAACTAGATCTCAAAGAAGTCAATTAGTTTGCATAAAACTAAATAATTTTAAATGTTGGGAGTGTAATTCAGACACAAGTGACCCAAATCCATAGGTTCTAATAACAAGTTGAACCTGAGGCTCAGACATACACTATTGGAAGCTGTGGATTATCAGAAAGAAGAATGTTTCTTGACATTGAGTCACTAGTGGTGTGGGAGAATTGTCTGTATTCTGTCAATCATGTATTTTAATAAAACGCTGCTTGGCCAGGCAGGAAGTATAGGCAGGTCAACCATACAGGAAGTAGAGGCAGGATGATAAGAACAGGAGTATTCTGGGAAACAGGAAGCTCCCTCTGCATTCCTGCCCAGAACACTGAAGAAGCAAGATGTAAGCTACCCCACTGAAAAAGGTACTGAGCCACATGGCTAATATAGATAATAATAATGGGTTAATAAAAGTTACAAGAGCTAATAAGAAGACTGAGTTAATGGGCCAATCAGTTTTATAACTTTTGGAGATCTCTGTGTGATTTTCTTTGGNATAAGAACAGGAGTATTCTGGGAAACAGGAAGCTCCCTCTGCATTCCTGCCCAGAACACTGAAGAAGCAAGATGTAAGCTACCCCACTGAAAAAGGTACTGAGCCACATGGCTAATATAGATAATAATAATGGGTTAATAAAAGTTACAAGAGCTAATAAGAAGACTGAGTTAATGGGCCAATCAGTTTTATAACTTTTGGAGATCTCTGTGTGATTTTCTTTGGGACATGCCAGCTGTGGGGTACTGGGCAGAACAGAAACCCCAACAAGCCGGCCCCTCTGTACAAGGATTTGCAGATTGGTTTCAGAGTCATCATTACTGGTCATCAGTCAAAGAGTAGGTGCTTTAGGTCTTTGGAGGGGTTCAGTGAAAGGCTAGGATATGGAAACAGTTCATGTATGACGTCTAGACAGTGTTGAGATTTGAATACATGTCTTATCCCTTCTTCCTTTCCAACGTTGCTCCCTTTTATAATTTGATTGTCTCTTCAACTGAATCATCGAAGTGTAAACATACGCTGCATACATCCAGGGCTTGGCACAGCAGGACTTGGAGAAACAAGAGTAGCCTTTAGAGTGATCCAAAAGTCTAAGAATTCTTGAGCATTCTGTGTCTTCCCGGTCCATTAATGATTGCTTGCTGCGATGACTTGGGATGGACAATTAGCCAAACAGTTTTAGTCATAATAAATGATTGTTGTAGGAGGCAGAGTTCCATGCTTGTAACCCAAACAAAATCCATGGGAGAAGCACATATGGAAGTATGGAAATGTCTATTTGAGCAGGTCTGTTGGCAGAGGAGAGCACCCAGGGAAACTGCGATCTTGTTTGATAGTAATGGCAATGTTTCCATTTTAAGTGCTCAGTGCCTACTTACATACTTAAACAGTGTTTTCTCCCCCGATGCAGAATGAGTTTTTCTCTTTATTATTTTCACAGCTGTACATATCTCATCCCAACAGATGCTACTGGAACTTCCAAATGGGCCACCCCTAGAGCCAGGGTAAATGGGGAGGGAGGGTGGAGGCTTAGAAGCAACAGTTCTGATTCCCCAGAGCTAGGAAACACAAAGTCCATCTTGTTCCAGTGTCTTTCTCACAGTTTAATCACAGGCCACTTCCACATGCGTACCTGGCTGCTTGATGTATGTACAAAAGAGCCCCAGCCAGGAGGACCTGAAGACAGTATGTAGATAGAGTCAACTAAAGATCTCTAAGCACGGATGCTCTGTGTCTTTCCCTAAAGGGTTTGTTTGTTTTGTTTTGTTATTTTTGCAGCATAACAAATAGTTATTATATTTTAATTAAAATAGAATTATATCACTTTCTACATTTTTTTCTACATCCAGTTCCTCGAGTTTCCTCTCTCCAGCTATTTGTATGTCTTCCTCTTTCCCAACTACTACTTTTATATCTATAATATGGATAATATATATCATGGCATTATATTATATATATGAGTGTGCATGTGTGTATCTATGCACAGATACATAGATATAGCTTTCTTAGTCTGGCTTGGTTGTTTATGCATATATGATTTCAAAGCTGATTGCTTTATACTGAACAAACAATTAGCGGGCTCATTCAATGCTTAGCACACATCAGCTGCCTTTAATTCCTTGCCCTGGGTGTAGCCCCTGTGAGAGTTTCCCGCTTCTGCATTCACATATTTATGACTATTGCCATTGTTCACAACTTGGTTATGCAGCCATTAATAGAGATTCTCATAGATGACTTCCTACCAATCTGGGTCTTAAGCCTTTCTATGTTGTGCGAGTTGTACATAAAGTTGTGATGCAGATATATCCACTGGGTCTGGGGTTCTCCTGAACTGTTGGTCTCTGTACTGTGTCCTATTGCAGTTTACTGTGATGGTCTCCATTTTCTGCAAAGAGAGGCTTTTTTTGATTCTATTTTCTAGTATCATGGAAGTTAGACCAAAAGAAGAATGCTTTCTGGTTAGATCCTGTTCGAATAATCCAAGTCCTATACCTTAAGTGTTTGGTGTCTTCATCAATAAGGGTTTACCCTCACCGTTTGAGAGTCAACCAGCTACATCAGTAGTCTATATTGTTTAGGTAATCACATGAACTATCCCAACCAACCATTCTAAAGAATATATCTTGTGCCTAGTATTGGGGAGGGTGTTAGTCTATGGATCTTGTAGAGAGCATTGTCAATCCTGGTATCATGCATTCAGTTAAATGTAGTGTATAATCTGTGTAGATATAAAATCATAAGATTCTTTGAGGTTTGGCCAAGCAACTTTGGTTTTGTCCCTCCTCCTCCTCCTATGTTTACTTCCCTTCCCTCCCCGAATGCTTCCTGCTTCATATTGCCTATATTCTACTATTTCATCTTTTAAGTACCCCAATCTGTGGTATCTTTATGTTTTCCTGATTTTTGTGATGATTTCATGTTGTTTCCTTGCAAGAAGATTTGAAGCAAGGAATGACAGAGATAGAGATTGGGATGGTTGTCTTTCTAGGTCCAGATTACGTCATTAAATATAATTAGTCCATATATTTACATACAAATTTGATTTTTTACTGATTTTATTGAGCTATACATTTTTCTCTGTTCTGCTCCCTTCCTCTCCCCTCCTTTTCAACCCTCTTGCATGGTCCCCATGCTTACTATTTACTTGGGAGATTTTGTCTTTTTCTACTTCCCATGTAAATTAGATTCATGTATGTCTGTCTTAGGGTCCTCATTATTGTCTAGGTACTCTGGGATTATGATTTGTAGGCTGGTTTTCTTTGCTTTATGTTTAAAAGCCACTTATGAATGAGTATATATAATTGTCTTTCTGGGTCTGGGTTACCTTACTCAATATGATGTTTTCTAGCTCCACCCCTTTGCCTGCAAATTTCAAGATGTCATTGTTTTTTTTCTGCTTTTTAAATACTCTATTGTGTAAACGTACCACATCTTCTTTATCCCCTCTTTGGTCAAGGGGCATTTAGGTTGTTTCCATGTTCTGGCTATGACAAATAATGCTGCTGTGAACATAGTTGAGCACTTGTCCTTGTGGTATGATTGAGCATCCTTTGGGTATGTACCCCAAAATGGTATTGTTGGGTCTTGAGGAAGGTTGCTTCCTAATCTTCTGAGAAATCACCATACAGATATCCTAAGCAATTGTACCAGTTTGTACTCCCACCAGCAATGGTGGGGTCTTTCCTTTACCCCACAACCTCTCCAACATAAGTTGTCATCAGTGTTTTTGGTCTTGGCCATTCTTGCAGGTATAAGATGGAATCTCAGAGTTGTTTTGATTTGCATTTCTCTGATGACTAAGGATGTTGAGCATTTCTTTAAGTGTCTTTCAGCCATTTTAGATTCCTCTGTTGAGAGTTCTCTGTTTAGGCCTGTATCCATTTTTTCATTGGATTATTTGTTCTTTTGATGACCAATTTCTTGAATNGCATTTCTTTAAGTGTCTTTCAGCCATTTTAGATTCCTCTGTTGAGAGTTCTCTGAATAACACTTTTTCTTTCTTGTATGATTGCTTCTGACAGTTTTATATTTTTAGATTGTACAATTTTACTTATAATCCATCCATATACTTATGTATATGATATGAAGTACATATTAAGATTTGAGCATTAGGGTTTTGTTTTGTTTGATGCTGTGACAAAATATCTAGGAGACACAGTGTAAGGGGGAAGATTTATTTAAGCTCATGGTTTCAGAAGTTTTATTTATGGTTGCTTGGCCTCATTGCTATTGGCTGGGGTTGATGTGGGACTACCCTCTGTATGCTGTGAATATGTTTTATTACCATTGGTTAATAAAGAATCTGGGCCTATAGCAAGGCAGAATAAAGCCAGATGGCAAATCTGAACAGAGATATAGAGAGAAAGCAGGCAGAGTCAATGAGACATCATGCAGCTGTTGAAGGAGAAAAACACCTACTAGTAGACCACAGCCTTGTGGTGATATACAGATAAATAGAAATGGGTTAATTTAAGATATACGAGTTAGCCAGTATTATGTCTAAGTCACTGGCCAAGCAGTGCTGTAATTAATATAGTTTCTGGGTGATTATTTCAGGTCTGGGCAGCTGGAAAATGAAGAAACAGCCTCCATCAACAAAATAGCACCCAATGTGGGTCAACTACATCCAGATAAAACCTGAGAGAGCTTGGGAAGGAATTTTAGACACAAAATAACTGAGTTAAGCATGGCTTTTTTGTAGCAGCATTTTTTAGGGTAGGCTCTGTTTGCTAGAAGCAAGTAGAGGTTCAGTTCTTTTAAGAGAAGGCTTCTTGACTCATTGGTAGCAGCAAAAACTGTGCAGCCCTTTTAAGAAGGCCTCCTGGTTCATGCTAGTTGCTCTTTCAGGAGTCTGAACATTTGAATAGGGTTTGTAGGCAGCATGCTGTAAGTTACTTGATGGCAGCATAGGCCAACTGCTTTCCATAGTTGAGATGGAGGTAACATCTCCCACCAGAAGGTCCCAGAGCTAGCGGTAAAGGTACCTCTACCATACTGAAAGGCTGAGAGAGGCAGAGCCAGCATCCAGGGCCTCTGTGACCACACTACCTACCATTTAAAAGTGTTCCTCATCAGAAAATGATTACAGATACACAATAAAGACAGATTCAGACAGAAAACAACTCTGAATGGGTCACAGTGTGTTTAAAAAATGTATATAGGCTTGAGAGATAAGAAAAAGAGTATAAACAGTTAGAAAAAGTAAAGTCTTTAAAGAGATAGAATACATATAGTCATAGATTAAAGAAGTAAAAAAAATAATAAGCCATGTAAAGATGGAATATACTGTAGTGATAGAGTGATAGGGGAGCGGGCCTGCTTTTCGTCCGGCCCAGCTCCCGCACGGCTAGC
>LOEQ01004401.1:87300-98688 GCA_001685075.1 Bramus lutescens | reverse complement strand
TGCGCCATCCCTGCCCAGGACTGGTTGCTCTCGGGACCTGCTGCCCACTGCTGCCACTTGGGGACCTGCAGCATTTTACTTTTACCATTACAGTTTGATTTTTAAAATTTTCCCTCTAGCCCACATGCTTTCTTTCACATGCCCTTATGTCTGCACATGACTGGTCATGCTCTGAGAAAGCCTTGCTTTCACGCCCCGAACTATGACCAGCTCTTAGAAACTGATTTTGCTTAAAAAAAAAAAATCAACTTCTTATTTGGTGTACAAGGTAACTTCTGCCTTCATTTTGTGTCTGTTTCCTTTCCTTTGAGTCAGACTCCCGCTGGGTTCTGCATAGACATGTTAGTCACTGGAGTCTACCAGACTCACTCACCCCTACCTGACCCCAGGTCCTCTAGCTGCTGCTCTCCCTTCCAGAAATCAGGCTGCAAACCACCACCTTGCAGTATGTCTCCCAGGAGAAAGCTGATAAGAAAGTGCACTTGGGCTTGCAGCTATCATAGCAAGCAAGGGCCATCTTCCTTCCCATTACTACGCAGCTTTGAATTATATACAACTACCTTTATCCGGACCTTGTGACTTGTAGCACATAGGCTAGGTCACATTCTATGGAAATACACAGACACACAAAGCAAAAACAACAACAACAACAAACTCATATATAAGAGCAAGAAACTCCCTTATAGAGTTGAAGGCACTCTCTCCCTTCAAGTTCCTACATGCTACCTATGGTACAATACTATTACTCTCCAAATATGGTGGTAACTGAAGACTCTGTCTCTCACCCAAGAGCCCCATCATGCTGTCTGCTATGATGCTATCACTCTTAATATTACAAAAATGGTGTCCTCCCCCAGGACCTCTGTCATGCTATTCACAGACCAGCTCTCTCACTGCAGGGTTTCACAATGTCTGTTTATTACCATGAGACATAACTCTTCAAGCAAAGCTGCCCATCCCAGCTTCCTTTCTATGAATCTGTCCTTTAAGGTACAACAATCCCCTCCTAAGGTTGAGGGTTCAGTGCTGAACCATTGTCCCAAACTTGCAGGTACTCTAGATTTCAGGAAAAGCAAGTCCTGGAGGACAGGCCATTCCCAGGATGAGAACAGTGATCTGTGATGATAAGACCACACCAAAGGCCATCCTTTTATAGAGACCAGTAATTAACAGATAAATAATTTGGTAGACATCTTGCAATGCTGAAACTGAGGCAATCACTGGAGCCATGCTTGACAAGCACTACTTCATTATACATTCCTTTTGTCTCTGTGGGAGGCATGGAAGTTCTTGTGCTCACAGATAAGCACTAGGGGAACCAATAATGTTAAATACACAGATCTGTTCCTTCAAAGGGAGGGGTGTGTAACCTGTTATTGCCCAGAAGCTTTCTGTTGTTGATGGTTTCCTTTGCTGCTTCACCCAGAAGCTTTCTGTTGTTGATGGTTTCCTTTGTTGCTTCTCTCAGAAAGCTTTCTGTTGTTGATGGTTTCCTTTGCTGCTTCACCCAGAAGCTTTCTGTTGTTGATGGTTTCCTTTGCAGTTTATGCTTTCCTTTAATTCCTTTTCACAAGTTGGAAGCTTAGCTGGTTGGGGTCTTGCCCTGAGGGAACTGCTTCCTTTTTCTTTGAAATTAATTTTCTTGAGCACAGGATTTAACTCCCATATTACATTTCCTTGTACTTGTTCTGTCCTCAAACTGTACAGTTTGTGTTTCCTTTTGTCCCACTTTCTCCCTGTCATTGTCAAAGTATAAGGATGTTTAGAGGGTGCTGTTTTCATTGTAGATCCTTGTCATTGTCCTGTCATTGTAGATCCTCACAAGAGTGATCACTAATGACCATGTGATACAGTCAGTAAAAGGCTGTCTTAAAATCTCCTCCACCAATGCTGTTAATCGAAAGGTCTTCAATTTAGCCTCCGGCAGATTCTTAGGACAAGGGTAAAAACAAAAAAACAAAAAAACAAAAAAAAACCAGTCACATTCTTGGCATGATTATCACAAAAATAGCCTCTAGGCCACTTGCTAATAGTCTTCCCCTCTGAGACCTCTTGATCCAGGCCTCCATAGTCCACCCTGCCCACAGCAATATAGTTGTTACATGTTCCTACCAGGGTGACCCATTAAGCCCCATTTAAAGTGTTCAACCACTCTTCTTCCAAAGTCCCCAGATCGTCTGTATTTCTCCAAAGAACAGCATGGTCAGGCCTGGAACAACAATGCCTGGTTCCTGGTACCAACTTCCAGCATAGCTACTGTTCTTTGGCTGTGAAGAGACACAATGGCCAGGGTAACTCTTATAAAAGAAAACATTTAAATGGGGGGCTTGCTTACAGTTTCAGAAGGTTAGTCCATAATCATCAAGTCAGGAAAAAGACAGGCATGGCACAGGAATGGTAGCGAACACACAGACAACAGACAGAGAGTGAGACACTGGGCCTGGCATGGGCATTTGAAAGCCTATCCCCAGTGACACATCTCCTCCAACAAGGACACACCTTCTCCAATAAGAACACAGCTCTAATCCTTCCCAAATAGTTCCACTAATGAGGGACAAAGCATTTAAATATATGAACATATGGGGGACATTCTTATTTAAACCACCACAAATAGACACTAGTAATGTTTGCTGTACAAATGCAGTTCAGGTGTGCAGGCTGAGAGAGACCATCAGGCCTCAGACAGATCCAGGGAGGCCAGCCTGTGATGTGCTTGCCCTTAGGTGGCTCACAGGGTGACCATAGGGAGCAATCTAGGGAGGCCAACCTGTGATGTGCTTGTCCATAGGTGGCTCACAGGGTGGCCTTAGGGAGCATCTGGTTGGATACACTAAAAAAAAATAGTTATAAACTTGTTTTACTATGCTCTAGAAAAAACTAACTGTGTTTCAAGCCCTCAGTGTCCTGGACTCATTACTCTTCATGAGCCAAAGTGAAAACCAGTGAGGTCAAGTTAATAGAAGTGAATTAAATAGTATTACAGGCTATACATGGGCATGGCAAAAATCCCAAGTGGCCAAAGATGGAGGAACACTGGGCTGGCTTTTGGCTTCGTCCTTAAGTAAAAGTATAATCCTTGGGCTGGAGAGGCAGTTCGGTGGTTAGGAGTGCTTACTTCTCTTGCAGAGGACCCAGATGCTGGCTTAGTCCCTCTGGAACACCAGGTCCAGGGGACCTGATGGCTCTTCTGATCTCCATGGGCTCATGCATGCACTCTGGAACACACACATATGCATAAATTAAATACTTTTTAAAGTATAAGGATGTTTAGAGGGTGCTGTTTTCTACAATTTCTTAATCCTTTCATCTTCATTATCAGAAGAGCAGGGGTGAGTTGGGCAGAAATGAAAATGTCCCTAACTAGCTTTCCACTTGTCTTCCAAGACGCTGTCCCTGGTTTGTTGTGAGTGGGGGACGATGAGCCAATCCCTCAGAGCACATCAGTGAGTTCCTTTCACAACTATGCCCATCAGCATTCATGGTGATGGTGTACTGTGGGTTCTGTTAGCCAGTGATGTGCTCTGTGGGCCTCTCTCCCAGGGTGTTTGAAAGACACATGTTTAAAGAGATCGGTCTTTGGCTTCTTTCCCAGCCACAAAGACGTGAGCACTTTAAAAACTGCTCTGGATGNGAAGGCAAGGAGGAGGAAGACGCAGATGGGGACTGGTGGTGGTGGCATTTTAGATAGCATAAAAAGATTCTTCGCTCTACAAAGGGATTAATCAGAGTGTTCCCATTGAATAGAAAGTTCTGTGCATTTTAAGAGGATTTGATTTATAAGAATCTTTTCAGCAATGCAGCTGCTGGGCGAAGCAAGCCACACACGCTGACTTGAAATCCATTTCATGAGCCAGGAGTCCAGGCTGTTGGGGAGTGATAAAACTCTTTTAGTTTCTAATTGATGGGTGATGTTGACTAGCACAGTTAGGAGGCCAAGAGTTGGGCCCCGGCCAGCGTGTTCCTGTAGTAAATATGCCTGATGCTCAGAGTGCTTGAGGGCTGATTCATTTACGGACTTGTGGCTGTGGCTCTGCAAGGCTTAGCGCTTTTCAGCTTTTGTGTCAAGTTACTTAGAGAGAACTTGCACTAGAATGTACCAGGTTGTACAGCATGAATCACCCAGCAGATGCTGGGTGCTTGGCCCCACGCATTGCTGCAAGGCATGGACTTCACTTCACGCTAAGGGCCAGCCAGCTGCACAGTGAGGACTGAGAGCTTTGCTTTGAAGTCAAACCTTGGGCTTTCCTTCCCAGGAGGGGTTCTAAGCCTTTTCCTTCCCCGTGATTCAGGCTGCCAATGGTTATCTTCCCTCACCTTATTGTCTCTCTCCTGGTGAGTTTTCATTATGACTGTGTCTTGGAGAAATTTCCCAAGAGTTGTAGGTCCTTAAAGACTCTCTCTCTCCCTGGGTTCCTGTAAAATGTCAGGGTGAGAACCCCAGAAAGACAAATGCCACACTGCCGAGTCTCAGATCTCCACCTGCCAGAGAAAACATCAAAGGGCATTTGTTTCCCAGGCTCAGAGACTCACTCTCCACAGCATTTCTTTTTTTGCATAGGTGAAATAAGGGTGTGATGTGTAGAAGAGAACCACTTTTCTCTGGGGATAAAGATAGGAAAAAGGCAATCATTACCAATGGCAGGAGTTGAGTAAATGTCAGAAAGAGAAGGGAAAATATGTTTTTTGAGATCCACTAGGCACAATTATGAGAGAAACCCCAAGGAGAGTGACATTGAGTTGCCTGTGAACAAGATGCTCTTTCCTGTGTGTAGGCAACAGGCTGTAAAACTGCTGAAGTGACCCCCCTCTTCCTTGGCTCTGAGGTTTGCTTTAACCCAGTGGAATGGGAAGAAGCAGGAAACACACCTGGAGCTTGGCTGGCCTCTCTTCCATGGCCCAGAGGATATAAAATGGTTCTCTTTATCCTGATCCCAAGAGAGAATAACACAGACGACAATGTCAAAAGTGATGCTGGCATGAGCCCCTTCTAACCTGTGATGACACACAGTCCTGGCAGCAGACAGACCTCTGGAGGATTGGCCCAAGGTTCCATCCATGTTTACCACACAGGACATGCGCGTCAGCTCCATTCAGAACTGCTGCCAAATTAAGACTTTTTCTTAAGCTGACTCATGCTGACTCACCTTCATTGTATAGCAGGTGTTAAGTCTGAGAAATACTTAGGGAATCAACATAAAAACAGAATTTGGGCAAGTGGGAGAACTCTCGGGGTTCGTCCAACCCAGGCACTGGCATTATGCCATCCTTGCTGTTTCTTTCTCCAGCTGACAGTCTTCTGCCCATCCATAGACCCACACTGGGGTGTAGGTTTCAAGCAGGTTTCTCCCGTGGCACTGCTAAGTGAGTAGTGTTTCTATGGCCCACTTTGTAATGGGCAACAATTGCCCTGTTGGTCTTATGGAGTTGCAAGGCTCAAGCAAGCTAAGAGACGAGAAGTTAAAAGCAGCAATCAAATATGTCTACCAGATAAGTCCTCTGTTGGGAGTGTTAGTGTCAGGAGCATATTTGTTTGTTTGCTGAGGCCTTGAGAACATAAACTAATCTGAAAGTTCCTTTTAGGGACAAAGCTGATGTTTGTTTGTGTGTGTGTGTGTGTGTGTGTGTGTATGTGCTGTATTGTTATCCATAATCTTAATACATGCCTCCCAAGATTGCTGTGACCACCATTTATCACTAGCATAGATACAGACACTTGAACTTTCTAGTTTGATTATTAATGTCCTTTCTTCAAACTCCCAAGGTCTTTGGAGGTCAGGGCACAGTGGATCCACTCTTCCTAAGAACACAGTTCTCACCCACACAAGTTCATGTTCATGCGAATGCAGCCAGCATGATGACAATAGCTTTGGAAACGAACCAATTACTGAAACAATGGCATGGAATTGGGATGAGTTCTCTCCAGTTCTAAGTCTTCAAAAGCCATTTGTACTTCAAGGGCCCATTTGAAGAAGTGGGAAGAAAAACCCACTCTTTGCCAGCATGACTCAGGGCTGAAGAGCAAAGCAGTTTTAGAACCAAGAAGTAGAAGCGATAACGGACTGGGTTCGTGGTATCTATGGCAACTCCAGAGCCTGGTAGAGTTAACAAGGCTGTTTTCAGAACTCAGCTGCTCTCCTTTTGTGGTGGTGAGGATGGGGCCTAGCTTGGCTTCTTTTCACATTGTTATGGCCTTGTCAGCTGATGCCTGTGTTGGAGGGACCAATCCCATCCTACTTCATAACTCAGCGGGGGCAATGGCAGCTGAATGAAGGTGTGAGGCTGGCTGTGAGGGGGCCTTGGAGTAGCCCTCTAGGTTTCCCATGAGATGCAGAGAAAGCAACCTCCTCTAATAGTACAAAATAAAGAGTTCTTTACTTAACCATAAGGTCAAGTTTGCTGGGGTTCTCCTCAGCTTTGCCTTCTTTTTTTGTCATTTCAATTCATACTTGCTGATTCCAAGTGGCTCAGATCCTCCATGCGGGCAATGAATGTTTAAATCCCACTCCAGCCACTCAACACTTGATTGTTGCTTGGTGCCTCAGTTTCCTCATCTTTAGAGATGCTAATTGGTAAAGGAATCTTGCTTAATATTCACAATGGTGTTGACCCTTTTAATTTAATTTTTATCTTACGTTGCTATTTATCTTATTTTCTGGCTTTTGAGAGAGTTTTACTCTAACCTAGGCTGGCTTAGAATCCCACCAGTAGCCCAGGCTGACTTAGAATCTCCTCAGTAGCTCAGGCTTGCCTCTGACTCTTGACATTCTTGCCTTTGCTTCCCAAGTCCTGAGTTTACAGGTGGATAAACATGCCCAGCATGTGTTCTAATTTTAACAGAGGAGCAGGCATGCGGGGCTAGAGAGGAGGGGAAAGCTGTGGTTCCTGCTCACAGAAGGCCCAGGATATCTCAGACAGATGAGAGGTGGGACCAGCTCATGGCATCACCTGCTAACTGACTCTACCCAGTCTGTAGGCCTGTCCACCCCATCCCCAGAGTTGTTCTTTGGCTCATTTAGAACTCCTCGGTTTCACAACCACGTCCTGTAAGCACGTGCATTAATAACTCCAACAAGTGAGGCATGGGCTTTCCTGAGTATTAGAGGATATGCTACGCATGTGACTGTGCTGTGGGAAAATTTTAGGGCATTGTTGAGAGTAACAGGGTTTTTCTTGGCTCTTGGGTGGACCTTTAAATAACGAGATAGGATGATAGATGCTTGCAGTCCTATAAAACTAGTACGGAGTAAGTGGTCTTCCGGTTCTTGTCTCATAGAGTTGATAGATGGAATCCTCATAGCACAGAGGTGTGTTTCAGAAAGAAGTGTTTTATGACAGGAAGCTTCAGAGGCTTCAGAGACAGAAAGAGGCAGAGCTCCTGCAACAAGAGCAGGTCCCTGGAAGTGGGTCCCACGGCAGGCCACTGCCTTCCATGATTAGTGCGTCACTGGGTAGACCACGGATGAGCTGGCAAGTCCAATTCCCACTCCAGATGTCCACATGCCTGTTATTTCCAGTGTCCCCATGTATGATTCTGAGGAGAGAGGAGCTCATTTGGGGGAATAGATAAAGAAACACCAGAACTCTTCTCCCTCCCTCTTCGGCACCCCTGTGTCTGGCCAGGGCAGGACCAAAGCCTTTCCAGTTTAACTGCTTCTAGAATCTCAGGCCTCAGGGAGGGATGGAGTTGTCCATAGGGTCAAGCTCTTAGCTAATGAAAAAAAAAATCCATTCCTTTTTAGGATTCCTTACTTTGAACTGCCCAACCAATTTGGTCTGCTGTTTTCATTAGATTTGTCAGTTAATAGAACTCTGAAAATGTCCTTACCTCCCTGAAATGGCAACAGAGACAGAAAACAAACTGGCAAAACCAACCAAATAATGTTTACAGTACTGTCAGGGCCTGATGTGGGATTCCCTCTGTATGCTGTGAATAGGTTTTATTACCATTAGTTAATGAAGAAGCTACTTTGACCTATGGCAGGGAAGAATATAGCAAGGTAGGAAATCCAAGCAGAGACAGAGAAGGAAAGAGGGTGGAGTTGGACAGATGCCATGTAGTGGCCCAAGGAGAAAGATACGAGAACCTTACTAGTAAGCCACAGCCTCATGGCAATGCATAGAATAATAGAAATGGGACAATTTAAGATGTAAGAACTAGCTAGAAATATGCCCGAGCCATAGGCCAAATAGTGTTGGAATTAATATAGTTTCTGTGAGATTACTCAGGTCTGGGTTGCCTGGAAATGAAAGTGCAGTCTCCACTCTCAAGGGCCTCTGGCCCCAGCCCACCAGGAGCACACACAGGTGTGCTTATACATTGTAATACAGGGCACACACTACAGGTTTCCCCTGTTTGGTCTTCTCCATTGCAACAGTTGCAAGCTGAACATGTTCCTGGTGGTCTCTAACCAGTGGGCACTAGACACTGACATGTAAGAAGACAATTGTTACACAAACAGCAAAGAAATGTATCAAACAGAGGGGACAGGGATGAGGAATGTCTCAGCAAGTAGATGCTGGCCACCAAGCGTGACAACCTTAGCCTGATCCCTAGGACACCCAATTAGTGGGAGAGGACCAACTCTTGCAAGTTGACCCTTGATCTCACAGGAGTGCTGTGGCACATCCACACACATGCATAATTGTAATAAAATAAGAAAGAGGGAGCAGATGTCAGAGGTATTTAGGGGACAATTTTATTCTTCAGCAGGTCTGAGGAAGTCTCACGAGAAGGTAAAATTCGGGCAAAGTTGTAGACACAGGAGCTGAGGGTGAGAAGAGAGATAGATGGCAGCAGAGCCGTCAGTCAGATGGAAAGCCTTAAGGGGAGTGAGCCATCTGGGACGGGCTGGGTGACCAGACGCAGGCAGCAGTAGAATGGTGGCTGGCTCATCCAACATAAACGGGAGGCCACAAGTCACACCACATGAGGCATTACGAGTATTAGATCAGGATTAAAGGGGGTGTTGTGAAAATAATTGTAAGTCAGGCATCTTCAGAGGTAGAATTGTTCTGTAGTCAGAACAATGGAAGAGCCGCAGTCTCTCTCTGAGGAAGCGAGATTGTGCATGCAGAGCAGGGGTCCTGGGGTTTTATAGGATGGAAAAGGGGGACCTCTGGGGATGGAACATTCTACCTGAGGTCATTGCCCTGCAGTCTGGGAGTGGTAGGTCCTGGTGGATTTGGAGTGGGGCCAACATCAGAAGCTTCTGTAGGCACTGCCAGCAAGCCAACTTTGCTGTCCAGCACGTCTGCATCCACTTGAGTCTTTTAGGACCTTAACTCCACAGGAAGTGTGCCCGTTCTGTCAGTGGTGACTGCCCCAGCACTGCCTCGACTGTCTCAGACACTCATTCATATTTTAAATAAGTTAATGCACACAAGGCTCTAGGCCAGCATGCAACTGAGAATGATGTAATATCCTGAAAGATTCAGAAACTACCCTCATTACACAGAGGACAAAATGAAGCTGGAAGGCCTTTGTTCTGAAAATCTGGGTTTGGGGCAGCTTCCCAAGAGCAGCTGGAAGGAAGCACCCACGTGTATTTGAGCACCATTACTCAATTCCCTGCTGTAATGATTGTTCTGTCTCTTTAAGAGACAAGCCATGCCCACTCCCTCCCTCTGCTCTTCTCCCCTTCTCCCCTCCCTTCCATAACCACTAAATAAATATCCGACCTTACTCTGCATGCTGTGCCTATCCGTCTGTCTCTCGTCCACTGCCACCACATGGCTTGCTGTTGCCAGGGACCAGCCACCTTCAGAGATCTGCCACATGATCTAGTGTGCTCTCGGACCCGCTGCCCCCTGCCTGCCACAACATGACCCGCTGCCTGCCACTGCTAGGGTTGATCGCAGCAATTTTTAATTTTTCCATTACACCTGCCCTTTCTGTTATGATATAGCACAAGTTGGGCCCTTTGCAATGTCCCATGGTGGGTGGGTCTAAACCACAGTGGGTGACAGAATATGCCATGCAGGCAGAGCTTAAGTGAGGAATTTTATTGAGAGGAGAGGAGGGAAGGGGGAGGAGGGAGGAGAGAGAGAGAGAGAGAGAGAGAGAGCCACCTCCTCAGAGAGAATGGCAGAAAGGAAGAGAGAAAGGAATAGACACTAAGCTTGTCTCTCAAAGGGGCCTTTGCACCTGTTTACAGACTAGAACCCTGGGCTGGCAGGGTCCTGCCTGGTTACATCCTGCTAGATGACAGGGCAGGCCAGCATAATGCCTGAATTCTAACACTTTCTCCCTGTGCACCCAAAAGAAGCAGCAAGAGGCCCTGGTCCCAGCAGAAGAAGAATCAGCTTGCCCATCAGCCCATACAGCTATGCCCATGGGAAGGAAGAGGCTGGGCTGACTTTGGAGCATATTCCCCAGCACAGGCTGGGCCCACCAGCTGGGACACATTGTACTTCTGGGCCCATGAGTTTCTGTGACTGTTTTTAAGGTCTCAGGCTGCTCGAGTGTTTTACAGGATTCAGCTCAGCTGGTCTTGTGTGCATACCAACAGCCTCCAGACACCAGGACCTTCCGAAAGTTCTTCTTGCAAGTTCTCTCTCTCCCTTTCTGAGCCCTCCACTCATCTTCTCCCAGCTCTAGCACCTGTAACCGAACTCAGCGTATGAACAGGGCTTTTGCTCCACAAAGCCCACTTTGCCTTTAAGTCTGGCTCAAATTTGGTCTCTTCCCAGAACTTCTTTTTTCCCCTTTCCTTTTCCAAGAGAATCCCTCATGTCTTCAACAGGACACATATTCGTTTTGCTGTCTCAGCAGAAAAAATCAGTAAATAAGGTTGTACAACAGGGAATGCCATGGACTCAGGCCAAGTGGAAGCTATGCCCCGTACATAGGCTGCCACCAGACCTCTGCTCAGATTCACGGATTTATGGAAATGGGCACTCAGTACCACTACTTTGATTATGTAGAGGTAGAGCCAGAAGGATGGCTTTGATTGAGAAGTGCCCTGTTTTCAACACTGTAAGTAAACTCACTCCAGAAAAAACAAAAGTGCCACCTGGACGAAGCAGAATCTGCCTAGGATGGTGTCTAGGCTATGACTGCATCTCACCTGATGATGGGATTCAGGCTCCGCCTAGGACGAAGTCGAGGCTATGACTTCATATCATATAAACTGTGACTCACTCCTTTCTGCAATCCGTGTTCCTCACAAGAACCCAGGGTCTTCCTCTGCACAGCCACATCAGTGTTTTGGGAGGAGTCTGGGTACCAGATATGGAAGCCAAGGCCTGTCTCATTGTGGTTGCCTAATAGACATCTATGGGTTGGGAGCATAGTCTTGAAATAAGTTCACTTGTTTTATACCATGGGGATATGGACCATTTTGGTGTAGGAGGGTCATCTGTCTATGTGTTACTTTCATTGGTTAATAA
>LOEQ01004401.1:57972-82492 GCA_001685075.1 Bramus lutescens | reverse complement strand
ATCCCAGCTGATTTTTTTTTTTTTAATTCATGGAAGAGTCTCAGGTTCCTCTTTGGAATTGCGGTATGCTGAGAAAGACATTCCCTCAGCTGAGGGTGATTCATTTCCAAACCACAATAGAGACTCTGGATATATTGAGTAAAAAGAGTCTCTGGAAAGATGGGTACTTCATTATTCTTATTCATTGAACCATAGTTTATTGAACACCTAATGTATGTCAGGCATCATTTCAGCTGCTAGGAGCAGCTAAGAACAAAACAAAGATTCTCATACTTACAGAATCCAGTTTCTTATTGGAAAAGGTAAGTAAGGTGTATGATGTTTGAATGAGAAATATTCCCCATAGATTCTGTATCTGAAAACGTGGCCTAGGTGGTCTGAGTGGAGGGGTGGAAAGGTGGCAGGCTCTAATTTTCAACAGGAAGATGGACTCTGGCTGCTGGGAGAGAGGGACCGTAGACCCAAAGGACTAGAGAAGCTCGCAGACCACTTATTGTTAAACAATGAGGTGGTGTTGGGGGGGTGGGGTCTGGACACAGATTGAGGTGAGAGCCTTCCACTTCCAGGGGTTAGATGTCTCCAATGGTTGGAAGGCATGGCTGAGGTATCACATCAAAATTGTACATGAGAAACCAAGAGCCCTGGAAATGGGGCAAAGCTATAAGCTCTCAAACCCCGCCCCCCCAATGACGTACTTCCTCCAGCAAGGCTCCATGACCTAAAGGTTCCATACTAACATCCCCAGCAGCATCACCAGCTGGGGACTGGGGACGAAGTATTCCAATACATGAGCCTATGGGGGACACTGCTCATTCAAACCACAGCAAAGCCACCAAGGACAGGAACCACGGTAACTCTTCAGCGGCAGGACCATCAGGGACTTTGCTCCAAACAAAATCAGAAAAGGGCACTGTGTCTCCAGAGGTGTCCAGGGCAGCATGTGCTGTGGGCGTTGGCAGGGGTCCAGAGCAGGGTTAGCTGTGGCTATAACCGACGTTTCTTCCTGGCTTCCCTGCTGTTGTCAAATCAGGGTGAGTGATGTTCCTGACAGCCTGCTTTCCATCTGCTGNGCGTCAGCAGGAAGAGCAATGGCACGCGTGGGCTCTCTCATTAAACACTGTTTATCTCCTAAGAGCAGTCAGCGGCAGCTTAATCAAAGTCAGGGCAGATGAGATTTGCAACACCAGAGTCACTTTTCATCCTGTTTTCTCCCTTTTAGAGAACAGCCCCTCCCCCTCCCTGCATCTGCAAAGAAAATGACCTGTCAATTACAGGCCCACCCATGGGTGGGGAAGGGACTGGAAGGGTCCAGTGCTCGCTGACTCTGACAATTCTACCCCTTTCCCCGGTCTCCGATTATTTTGGGAATGGAAAAGAATATAAGCACAATGAAATCTAAAGCGATCTTATTCCTACTCACACGGGGAAGGAGACTACAACACAGAATAATCAAATCATTGTCTTTTTCCATTTTAGGTCTTCCCATAAAAGTTCATTCCATGTGGAATGGCAGATTCTGCTTCTTTTGGGTTTTCAAGAGATTATAGATTTAATGCATTCTACTACACTCCTTCCCTTCATGTGTGTGTGTGTGTGTGTGTGTGTGTGTGTGTGCATGTGTGTGTGAGTGTGTTGTGAGTGTGCAGGTGTGTGTGAGTGTGTGTGTTTCTCTCTCTTTCCCCATCCTTCACCCCCAATGGTAGGGAGTGAACCCACAGCATTTTGTATGCTAGGTGATCATTCAGTCACTGAGTTACTCTCCCAACCCTAGATGATTGTAATACTGTGTCTACCATTTCTATCCACAAATATCTCAGAAAAAACAAACGGCATCTTGGTAGTATGGGTTGTATCTTCTTAGTTCATACGTTGAAGTCTCAACCCCTCTAATTCAGAATGGGTCTGTATTTGGAAATAGGATTTCTAAAGAGGTGATACCATTAAAATGGGTTATTAAAGTGGATACTACCTAACAGAACTGAGCTCTCTACAAGAAAAGCAACTTTGGACACAGATGTAGCTGATGAAGGAACTGGGAGATGGCCTTGGTGATGGCAAGAGTCTTGACTGTCAGTTTAAGAATGTGTAGGAGGTTAGTGAAGCACACTCTTTTGGTATGGCTGCCAGGATGTTCCCAGAGATGGGTACATAATGATGCTCTCAATGGTTTGATCCTAAATTTGAAAAAAAAAAAAAACAACTATACAGAGGTGATGGGACTGTGGAAGGTGGAGCCTGGTTGGAGGAATTAGGTTCCTGCAGGTATGTCTTTGTGGATGTACCTTGCCTTAGTCCCTTCCCTTCCTGATCTCTCTCTCTCTCTCTCTCTCTCTCTCTCTCTCTCTCTCTCTGTCTCCTCTCTGCTTCTTGTCCACCATAATGCGAACCACTCTGCTCTACCATTCCCTGCTCCCCCAATGGGCTGTAACTGTGAAGGAAGCTTTGTCTGCCCTTTAAGTTGTTTCCGTCAGGCAACTGAATACAATAACACAAAGAGCAACTAACGCAACTGTCTACAGGCCAAGGAGGGGGTGTCAGAGAACAAAGCCAAACCAGTTCTGCCCACTTTCTGTGGCCTGAAGTGTGGGAAACTGAGTTACCACTGTTCAAGCCACTCATCTCTGGTCATCATCATGGCCCCTAGAGAAAACAGATAAGCCTGGTTTGAGGATCAAAGAACCTCTTAATGAAACCCTGAGGTGCTGCCGTTTTGCCTCTCCTTGTCAGAGGTGAGGAGGCCAAAACCCCAAAGGTGCTCCTAATGGATAAAACATGCCTTCCCATCTAGCTGTACTGTAAAGGGAGAAAAGCAGAGCCCTGAATTATTAGCAAACACTCTGCCCTCATGTTTAGAAAGTGTTTTCAGGATAATTTTATCTTAATAGCCTAGGCGAGGAAAATATTTATAGATACACCCTAAGTGGGCAAGGCTGTGGGACAGCTTTGGCAGCATTCGCACAGCCCTGCAGCGACATGGAATGCTTCATTTTCTTCCAACCATCACCTCATCCACTTTTCTTTAGGAAACATTTGCTGCGGGAAAAACATTCTTTCTCCTGGAACTAAATGATTTGGTGTTTGGGAAACCAGCCAATTAAATGTGGCTCCAAGAATGTATTTAACCTTGAAAATACCTTCATTTAAACAAGAAATGGCCCAGGATGAGAAAGCAGCCTTTTTTTCTTTCTTTTCTTTTTTGCTTCTAGAAAGGCTGTGCTGGTCTATATTCGGTTTATTCAGTCAAAAAATATTTATTGAGCTCTTACCACATACCGGGCACACGATGGGTAAGCGGTATTCAACTCTTGTCAGGTATCCAAGCTGACAAGAAATTTAGTGGAGAAAGGTGGACAACAAAATGGATGGCCACAGCCTCCTGTGATGCACACGGTCTAGAAGATCAAAGGAGGAAGTGGCAACTGAACCGATCTTAAAGATGGTAAGAGTTAAAAGGTTATAGTAGGAAGGAAAAAGGAAATGACCAGGCATGTGCAGGGGACTCGGTACAGAGCAAGTGACTGAGCCCACTCTGGATAGTGGTGTCCATTGGTGTCCAAGGTCAAGTCTGAATTTCTAGCAAGGAGCTTCTTACGTTTGGGGAACAGTTGACACACGTATTTAAGGCTGTCTGCTGTTCCCACCACACCACATTAGGTATACATGGTTGTAAGCAATGTCTGCACTCGAGTCTGTTTCAGAAAGCTCTTCCAAGATGAACTCAGCCTTATTTCATGTGTCCTGTTCATTCGCCACTTGGTGAGATTCTTAAATAAGGAATTTCCTTGCCAAGGAACAGCTAGTGGTTAAGAATTCTTGCTGCCTCCTCTTTTTCTGTGGCAGAGGCAGCTTCTGAACACTTGCACACAAAAGACAAGGATACTTTCTGCCTCTCTTAGAAGCAGTGAGTCTCATTGTCCAAGGTCAAAATGAGCCTTTCACAGCAGGGGTCCCTGGAGCCAGCCCGGAGGCCCAGGAAGCATCCAAGGGTAAGGGTCCTAGGAGTTAATGTTAACCGCTGCACTCGCTCTCCAGAGGAATTTTCAAAGGGCTCATTTTCCAGTTCCTCATTCCTCCCTTGTTCTCATCATTCTTTTTTCCTCTCTCAAGTTTGGATAGCTTAAGTCCAAATATAGGAAAAGCAAACCTGTTTTAGGAGGGCAGTTTGCACTCTTCAAATCTTTAAATTCCTCCTGGATAAGCGTTTACAGCGCTTGTTGTGGCTCTGGTTTCTGTTGGTGGAAAGATTCTGGGTATGAAAGACTAAAGGAGCCTGTCTGCTTTTAGAGACAAGATAGGGCTCTTCACCATAACGCCCTTCGGCTTAGATTTGATGGGAGATTGTTGTTTTAGGGTGTATGGTGTGTGGGGTCGGGGTCCCTGAACACCCACAGTCCCCATGACACTCTAGCAACAGCCCTGCTGTGGAGCCAGGATCAAGCCAGTCAGCATTCTAGCACTGGGGGAGGGGAGAGTTCATGAAGCTCCACCCAGCTGAGAAGCTATTGGGAATTGTCCACTGTTGGGACAACGAGAGTCATTTTTCTTAGGGGATGTGGCTACTGGTAGATTGCCATTGTCTTAGTTACTTTCTAATACTGTGGCAGATACCATGGCCAAGGCAACTTATAGAAGAAAGGGTTTATTGGGGGTTTACAGTTTCAGAGGGCTGGAGTCCATGACCATCATGGGAGGGGGGCATGGCAGCAGGCAGGCAAGCAGGCACAATGCCATAACAGGTACCAGAGAACGCACGTCCTGATTCACAGGTGAAAGACCCCAGAAAGACCCCGCTAGTTTGCCCATCATAGCTATGTGTTTTTTGCTTTGCTTACTCCTGTTACTGATTATCCATTACAGTTACAAATCAACCAAGGTTGGAATGTCCCCTGCCCAGCCTGCACCAGATGGGCCCTGATGATAAACACCTGCGGTCTGGCGCCAGGAGGCCCGCCCAAGGCCAGCAGGAAGGAGCAGGGAGATAGGGGGAAACAGGAGATACAGGGNACCATGCATCTGCTTCTGTAAGCTGCTTTTTGCTTCCCCAACCTTATATAAACAAGCCCTGAACTCAGCTGGGCACGCTCAGCTACCCGGAAGCTGCAGCGTCCGCAGGCGCCTGTGTATTCAATAAATCACCTCTTGCTCTTGCTCTTGCATCCAGTGTACTGAGCCTTGTTCTTGGGGAAGGGGATCGGGGGTCTTTCACAGGTATGAAACAAAGAGAAGTGGGAATACCATGAGCTTTGGAAACTCCAAAGCTTACCCCTAGTTACATACCTCATCCAACAAGGCCACACTTCCTCATCCTTCCCAAACAGTTTCACCAACTGGATATGTAGTATACAAATATATGAGCCTATTGGGGGGGCATTTTCATTCAAATGACTACATCCATGTTCTGCATATAGCACTTGTTGGACTCAGTAAGTTATTTTGAAAAGAAGAAATGGAGATTGAGGAAGAGGTAAAAATGGGAGGAAGGAATACTAAGAAATCTAGAAGACTAGAATGGGTGAGGATTAGGGTGGGTGCCATAAAATACATGCTATACAATTATGAATTTTTCAAATAATAAAATACTAAAAAATTAAGAGGAGATAGAATGTGTTATTTACATATATAATACCTTTAGTGATACAGATGCATATATAATACTTTGTATTCAACCATAAAGAACAAAAGTATGCCACTTGAATAAAATAGATGGAACTGAAGACTATGTGAGATATCTTCTCTCAGGCAGAGCCTAGTTTTCTTTTAAAAATCATGGAGTGGGCTATTTGAAAGAGGAAGGGAACCAGGGATGGGAAAGAAGGACAAGAGAGTAAGAGGGGGTGATTATTATTAAAATATGTGTATGAAAATAAGAAACATGTGAGTATTTGCCAGTGAGGCCCTGATATTTGTGAGGTTACTATGCTTGAATTATTTTTTTATTAAATAGATGAAATTTAACAAGTCAGTAAAATGAATAGGTATTAAAAACAAAGAAGAATTTTACTGGATTTAAAGTAGACATAGAATAGGAATATTTAAGAGGAAAAACTATATTCTTGAATTCTTTACATTCCAGTCTTTCTAAATTATTTAAGACCAAAGTGAAACTTCTATAATATGATGAGATAAATTACAGAATTACAAAGAATTTCTACAGAAAACTCAGAATCTCAGAGAAATTAAGAACATTCTTTATTTAGGATATGGTTCTTGAGGGACACCTAACTAGCTGAAAAAGCATCTAATTACTTGGGAAGTGAGCTCCAAAATTCAAGCACTCATTTTATAAAATGTGTTAAGCACCTAATTTTGTACAGTAGTTTGCACATGATTGCCTACCCAGAGGATACAAGAAAACACTTCAAGTAGCTATTAATTCCAATATAAGTTTATTATTGTAGTCAAATGTTTAAAAATCACAAAACTGTTGGTAAACAGGTGATTAATATCAGTTAGAAACATTAATGTGACTGCATGGCATGCTCCATTGCAAAAAAAAAAATAAGATAAAAAAATTCTATGTAGAGGTAACACTGAAAATTACTAATGGGCATGGGATCAAAACAAGTAGAGATACGTAGGGCAGTTTTTGACAATCTAGTATTAATTCATCTCAAATAAGCTATATATTTCCAATTGTAAGTTCTTTATTAAAATCATAATAAAGCCAGGTACGGTGGCACACACTTGTGATCCTAGAATTCAAGAGACTGAGGAAGGAGGATTGTAAATTTTTAGCTGGCCTGATATACAAAGTGAGACTCTGTCTTCAAGTAAGTAAATAACAATATAAAACCTAAAATATTTTATATATTTTGTACACAGAAGAAAAAAACATCCCAAAGTAGCCAAATATTAAAAAAAAGAAAGAAAGAAATGACTTGGCATATAAGATATCTAGATAAATAATTACAAACCATTCATTTAAAAAATTCTTTTATCATATTTTTACTTATTTTATGTGTGCATGAATGAGTGTGCTACAGCACACATGTAGAAGTCAGAATACAACTTGCAGGCATCAGTTCTCTCCCTCCACCATGTGAATTCCTGGGATCAAACTAAGGTCATCAGGTTTGGTGAGCTATCTCCTGAGCTCCACAAGGCAACCTTAATGAATGACGATAAAAACATCACAAGTCAAAACCAATAGGAAGGAGCCAAGGCTCCATTTAGAGGAATATATCTAGCTTCCCATGCAAACAATGGAAAATAAGAAGTACTGAAAATCAGTGAACAAACTGCAGTTTAAATGGACCTTTTAAAAGTTTTGTTGAAGTTTAATCCTCAATATGGGGGTGTTGGCATATGAAAGAGTTCCACAATAGCCTGGAATGGAGTAAAACAAAGGTTTATTTATTTGGTTATAAACTCACAAAAAGGGTAGTGATCCGCAGTCCTCTGTGTGTGCTGGAAACTGGAACTGAATCCAGCATCCAAGAGGTCCGCACATGCTTTTCAGCTGCATCTATAGTACATGAGCCCATGCTTAAAGTGGGCCAGTATCCTAAAGAATATAGGAGTGGCTAAAGGAGTTCCCACAACACCTCCCCCTTTTGTCTAAATAAAAGAGTTCTAAGCCTAATATGAAATTATATACAACAAGAACAAATATCAAGTATTGACCAGGAAAAAGAAGATGCACAAACATACATAAAAATTAGAATTACAACCAGCACGAACAACATCAAACAAGAAATATATGCTAAATGTTTCAATAGTTATCCTATCTGAAGGAGTCTACATCTTATATTAAATATGGTTTGGCCTGAGAAGGGAAATAATATTAATTGAGTAAACAGGAAGTGCAATTAAGTAACTTCCAAAAGGTGCAAGAAATGACAGAGACAACCAACTACCTGAGCAATCACCCAAAGTCTCATTTGCAACATTGGGGCAGCCAACATTGGCTAAGGCCTAGAGTATCTGACAGACCATTTTCAGAGGCAGGAAAATTTGAAAAATTATCTTACCCTCTCTTGGCAAGGTTTCATAGTCTTTTTTGTTTGTATCCTGTTTGTCCAATCTGAACACCATGCATTTTGTCAGTAGTCAAGGCGGGGGCAGTTCTTTGCCCAAAGGCCAGTTTTGCCAAGAAGAAATGGAATAGATTGGTGTTGCCAGGAGCAATCGTGTCTCACATCAACAGAATCCTAAGTTATTTAAATGTCATATTCTACAGTTCTTTGAAGTGTTTGAAGATTACCTATCTATGCAGAATATGATCTCTATGCATCTAAAAAACTTGATTAGTCTAACTATAAGTATGACAAACATTGATGACTGTTGACCTGTAATTCTTAATACCTATATAGCTTAAAGACTAAGGCTTCCTATTAAAAAATTAAACAAGCTTTAAACAAATGTGCAGCAAATGAGGACAATGACCTCAAAATGTAAACAATATATAAGTATCTTGATAGAGGTAAAAATGTATAGTGCAATATAATAAATATATCCTAAAATTGCATCAATNGCAGCAAATGAGGACAATGACCTCAAAATGTAAACAATATATAAGTATCTTGATAGAGGTAAAAATGTATAGTGCAATATAATAAATATATCCTAAAATTGCATCAATATACAAAATATCTTAATTAGAGGTAGAAACATGCATGTATACAATTTGACAAAATAACTTTGCATAGGTGCACAAATATTTTAAACAGAAATGGGAGCATATTTAATATAACAAATATAATTTGAATTTGTATCAATATACAAGAATCTATACCAATGTAAATTGTCTATGAATAATAGCTCACAAGTAATCTCACTATTACTCACTATTATTATTAGTGTAAGCTTACACTAATTTAATTATTATCCCATCCCATCTATTCCATTTTTATTTTACAAGAGAAATCCCTGAGTCTATTTCATTTCCATCCCCAACCATATACCATTATAACCAACCCCTTATAATGTCCCTAGCCCTGAAGACAAACTTGACTGGGAAAGGGGACATGCTCTTTTATAATTACTTCCAGCTGTCATGGGGGCAATGTTATTTCTAGGGGATCCTGTAAAAACTAAAACTATGGTTAAGTTTCAAGATTGCTGACTGGTACAATTGCAGATCATCTCTGAATAGTCGGTAGGGTTTTCAGAAGTTTTTATTTGAAGTTATGGCCAGAACATTATAAGAAGGTGCACCATCTCAACTAGCCAAGTTGGAATAACCTTGAGCAGTTTGTACCCCAAAACCAATTTTAAAGTGATGCTATCAGCATAATAACATCATATCAACCAGGAGAAATCCATTGTTGTGGGACCCCATCTTCTTCCTGGAAACTTCAAAGATTACTTCAGGAAAAATTATTATTTATTGTGGAAAACTTAAGCTTTATTCATACAGACATATATTCAAAGAAACATACTATATAGACAATAATAGGTATGGGAAGAAGTAAACTTTTTTGAAAGCAGAGTTTTGAAAATAGTAGTCCCTAAATTTTATCTTCCTTCTGTCCCATACCAAGTAGCTCCTGATATGAGACAGAAACTCTGGATTTTTCTTTTAACAACATGCTTGGATTTAGAGAAGGATAGCCACTGTCCAACTCTAAAGCCAGCTTTGTGACTACTATTATATGTACGTCAATAAGATCTTACCTTGCAAGTGATATTGATATCATAAGTCCGATTTCTCTTTGCTTGGTGATTCTTTCTGGATAACTCTCTTTTCTTCTTCAAGCATCTAGATGTTAAAAGTTTCTTAACTTTTTGAAAATGGGTATTTTCCTGCAAAGACAAGAAGAGAACACTACCCAAACCCTTATGAGGTTTCCTTATGACTTGTAGAATTGTTACCTCTGTTGATGAGTTGTCATTTCTCTTTTCAAGAGATTTCTTCTTTTCAAACAAAATCGTTATTAATTTTGATGGTATCCATAGCTTTTCTTCTCCTGTGGAGACAAGACTGAAACATCTTCCACAACACAGCACATCTCCTGGTTTCCATTCTGAGATCAACACATCCTTGAAACACATCAGCTTATTTAATTCAGAATTTTTTTTTGTTATCCAATATTTCTCTGCTGCCAATGTTCTTTTCTCATTAGCATTAAGAAAATTCAAGGTCAATAAAACATTATGCAATCTATTTCTGGGGGTATCTTTCATCTCTTTCTGTTTGTTTAACATATCCTTTATAGTTTGACTTGATTTTTCTATAACTGCCTAACCTGTAGGATTGTGTGGTATACCTATATGATGCTTTATATTATAATAAACAAAAAGTTTCATTTCTTAGAGACATATGCTAAATCATTATGCCTTTATTTGTGCAGATATATCCATGACGGCCATAACATCTAGTAAATGTGTGATTACTGAATCAGTCTTTTCCAAACTCAAAGCAATCACCCATTGAAAACCTGAATAGGTATCATTGGTGTGGTATACATATTTTAATTTTCCAAATTCTACACAGTGGAGCACATCTATCTGCCAGATTTCATTCCTTTGAGTACCCTTTGGGTTACTTCCTGCAGGTAGTGGTGTTTGGTTATATAAAGAACTAGTACTACATTTCCTTATAATCTCCTTAGCTTGTTGTCATGTAATAGAAAAGTCCTTTTATTAAACCTTTGCTATTACCATGATGGTTTTTTAAATGAAACTCTGAGGTCTTCAGCTCATTTATAATCAATGATTAATCAATTTCTGAATTACCTTGCACTAGAGAACCTGGCAGACCCATATTAGATCAGATCTGCCATATATGGGACAAAGCCTATTTCTGATTATATCTTAAATCTAAATAAATAATAAAGTCAATTCTGTATCATCTGGTATAAATTCAGCGGTTTCAATATGCAAAATAACTATTTCTTCATATTGCAAATCAGTGACAAATTTGAGAGTTCTTCAAGATTCCTTAGTACCATGAGAATAACATATGATTCCAACTTGTGGACAGAATTATAAGAGCTTTGTTACACTTAGCTTAAATCTTCTGGTTTGTAACCTGCTTTTTTCAGTTAATTTACATCGTTAGAGAATGTAGGGCCTCCAATTATTGGTGTGTCACAAACAATGTGAGGAAGGATCCAATTAGCTCTCTTTATAAGGTTAATTCTACTGCTTTTGGGATAGTTGTCATTAATCTCTTCCCCCAAAATAATTAGTACAAGTTCTTTTCCAAGGTTCATTGTCTTTCCATAGTTTTTAAATTTCATCATCAGTAGAAGGTACTATCATCTGCTGAGTCTATTCCTAGTAATTGACAGTCTCAGTTTCCTTTTTATAATTAATTCAGAGATCTTTTCCACATAAAATTTTAATCTTTTACTCAGTTTATTTGGTAAAAAGATCCATTCTAAGATAATATCTTCCCTCTGCATTAAAATTTCTGTAGGGGAATATTTGGAGGGTAATACGACCAGAATGCAGTTAAGATTTGGATCCACATGATCCACATGTGCCTCTTGTAATTTCTTTTCAATCAAAGTCATTTTTTTTTCTCAGCTTCAGTTGATAATTCCCTGTCACTATTTAAATATTTGTCACAATCTAAGGTTTTGTTTAAATGAATTATTTGATCAGGTTTTATCCCAGAAGTGGTTCACAGTCTGGAAATGTCTCCTAGCAATAGTCATTAAGAGTCTGCAATAAATCTTTCCTAATTTGTGCTTTTTGTTTTCTAATATTTTGTAAACCTATTTTATAACCTAGATAATTGATAGCATCTCCTCTTTGTATTTTTTCAGGAGCAATTTGTAATCCCCAACTGGGCAAAATTTCTTTACTTCTTTAAACATTCTTTCTAATGTATCTACATTTGAATCAGATAGCAAAATGTCATCCATGTAATGGTAAAATATAGATTCAGGAAATTGCTTATATATAATTCCCAATGACTGATTTACAAAATACTGACAGAGAGTGAGAGTATTTGACAGTCTCTGTGGGAGGACCCTCCATTGATACTTTTACTAGGCTAAGAATTATAAGTAGGCAATGTAAAGGCAAATTTTCTCTGTATTTTTCTTATAAAGGTATAGTGAAAAAATAATCTTTTAAATCATTAACTATAAGAAGCCATCTTTTAGGCAATAGAGAAGGCAAAGAAACTCCAGATTGTAGGGGCCCATTGGTTGAATCACCTTATTAATAGCTCTCACAATTCTACATTTTCCAGATTTCTTTATAACAACATACAGGAAAATTCCAAGGGCTGGTTGATTCTTCAATACGCTGAGTGTCTAGCTACTTCTGTACCAGCTGTTCTAAAGCCTGCAGTTTCTCTATTGTTAAAGGTCATTGTTTAACCCATAAAGGTTTCTTAGTTAACCATTTTAAAGGTAGGGCTTTGGTACCTCATAAAGTTTGCTAGTTGTTTTGTGTTTTTGTACAGCCTGAATGGTCAGTGAATGTTTATTATAGTACCTTACAATATCCTTCCCAGAAACATGAGTTGGTTTATGGTCTGTTTCTGAGCCTGCAGGAATGTTGATCTGGGTATTCCATTGTTGTAACAGATCATGACCCCATAGATTCACTGCTACATTAGCCACATATGGCCTCGGCCTCCTCTCTGTCCTTATGGCCCTATGCATTTAGCCCATCTCATGCTTTGTTTTACTTGAGATAGGATTCCAATTCCTAGAAGCTGAACATCTGCTTCCTGAAGAGGTCAATTTGGATGCCAAGAATCTGGAATAATAATAGTCACATCTTCACCCATGTACAGTAATCCTTCTATTAAAATGTTATTTTTCATATTCTCAGCTTTGGTCTTTGGTCATTTATAGAATTCTGCCAAAATACAGGTTTCCTACTTTCTATTGGAATTTTTGATTCATTCTCCATGTTTATTCTATCATCCAGAGCAGTATGTTTGGTTTTTTTTTTTTACCATAATAAGCATTGGATTTTCTAATTTTCCTGGGGAGATGTGTCCTTCACAGTGACTGGAAATGACTGGACCACATTTTACCTGGGGGCCTGTGGGAGGCTTCCCTAAGAAATTTCCTGATGGTAATGGCTTGCCTTTTTTGTCTCTTGTTGATCTACATTAATTGGCCCAGTGTTGCTATTTTCTGTATCTTCTATATAATCCAGAAGATTGAGATCTTCTATTTTTGTCATTCCTAGAGGAAACACTACTTCTAAGAACACCTTGTCTACAATCCCTTCTCAGATGTTCTATTCTACCACGATTAAAACACTAGGTATTTTGATGTCTCTTTATACCTTTGGAAATTGCTTCTCCTACCCAAGTCTCAGTATTATAGTCAAATGACTCAACATTATTTCAAGGGTTGATAGGCATTGAAAAAACTCATTATGGAATTTTCCTTCAATGTGACAAGGCTGGCCATTTGGACAAGTGTTGTAAGGAGGGGCCTCTTATTTGTCCCAGCCACCCGACTAGCTTATACTCTAAATAACCACATAGCAACTGCATTAATTAAATCACTGCTTGACCCATTAGTTCTAGACTCTTATTGGCTAACTCTCACATCTTGATTTAACCCATTTCTATTAATCTGTGTATCACCACGTGGCTGTGGCTTACCAGAGATTCTAAGTGGTATCCATCTCAGACAGAGGATCCATGGCTCTGCTCTTCTTCCTCCCAGCATTCAGTTCTGTTTTCTCCACCTACCTAAGTTCTGCCCTATCAACTAGGGCAAGGCAGCAACACACAAACAGAAGGAACTCCTACACCAGACAAGAAACTGCTCTTGCCTGAACTGCTTGATGGTATGCTGTATGAACTGAACATGCAGGACCCACAGAAATGGATCTGTTGAACTTTCCAAAAGATGAGATGGTCCTTCAGAGTTCCTGTTTCATGGAAGAAACTGCCAGACATTCTTTAGGACACAGAATAAAGCAACTGACAAATTTTGCTAGTACAAGGCATAACAGATCTTCAAATTTCCTGCTTCACTGAAAAGTCTACCAGATATTATGGGCCTGTAGGCTGAAGATGGGTGCCCCAATGTTACAGAAGAACTTTGGGTGACTGTCCAGGCAGTGAGTTGTCTCTGTCAATCCTAGAACTTTGGAAGTTGCTTACAATGCACTTCCTGTTTACTTAGGTAATATTATATACTTCTGGGGTCTTTGAAGAGTTGAAGATAGTTATATATAGTTATAATTTTCCTTAGTTATGATAAAAGACAAATTAAATATAAAACTTTAGACTCACAAAGATAGATGATAGAGTATCTTCCTTAATTTGCCAAATGTAAATGGACTAAATATTGTAACTATAATTCTTGCTTAATACATGTCTTGTATATGTTATTTTCTTATGTTAAAATTAAAACCTTCCTTTTCAATCAGACAGAATATGGGAGATTATGTGGGATGCCCTTCTGTATGTGTTGCTTTTATTGGTTAATGAATAAAGCTACTTTGGCTGTGGCAGGGCAGAATATAGCCAGGCTGGAAAGGACATATAGAGAGAATAGGTATCAAGGAGATGCCATGTCACTGCTGAAGAAGAAGGACATGCTAGAACCACAGCCTGATGGCAATACACAGTTTAATAGAAATTAGTTGATTTAAGATGTAAAAGTTAGTTAATAAGAAGCCTGAGCTAATAGGTCAAACAATGTGTCATTATTTGGATCTGGGCGACCGACCAGGAAATGGACACATAGACTCTGTTTACACGGTGGTGTTCTGAGTTGGGGTCTTAGGATGGGGTTAGGATGGGATGTAGGCCATGATTTCAAAGGAGAGAGTTAACTGTTTAGAGAATGGGCTTCTTCTTTTGAGGAGGAGCTTTCCTGGGCATTTTCTTGCTCTGCCTCTCTACTGTTTTCTCTCACCATTAGACACTCTCTTCTGCATTATGACACTGTTCCAAATGCTGCTACAACTACAAACTCAATATATCTTTGCCCTTTATGAATTGCCTACTCTAGTTCTGGGAAACTAGAAAAGGCAATAAAATGAACCAAAGAAAGTTAAAAGTCAGTATTAATTCCTATTGATAAAACAGATAAACTAAACTTGATTAAAAATAAAATTAACTTCAGTTTAATAAAATACTTGAGATGAATAATAATCATGAAAGAAATCGAAAGGTAATCAAAAATATAATAACTCCCAATACAATGTAGATCTAGTTAGTGTAGTAAGTTAGTTCTGGCCAGTAATAAATGAGTGATTACATGTTATAAGCACACATACATATATGTATATGTACATATATGTACATATATATGTGTTTTTGTATATGTGCACCTACATACACACTTTCAGGAGTGCAGAAAATGATGTGAAAGTCTGTAATATAAAAATAACATTAATATAAATAATATTATGTGAGCTTATATTAGGGAATCTTTTCTGTAATGTCCCTTAGTGCAGGTGTACATTATTATATTTGCTTTATTATACTTTGCATACATACATTTTCTGCAAATTGAAGACAGATGACATGGTGCCCTTGTGTTGAATAAAGCTACTAGTGTTATTTTCCAACATCACCTGCTCCCTTCCTGTCTCTATGGCACATTTCGGTAGTTCTCACAATAACTCTTTGATGTGACCTTTGTCACTGTTTTGAGGGGCATCAAAGTATGTTTCTACAAGTCAGTAGACTCCCTTTATCAATACTGCATGCATGTCTGACTATTCCACTGACAGCTACCTTTCCCCACTTAGTCCTTGCTATTCCCTGACATGTCATAATATTGAAATTAGACTAGTAAATAAACCTACAGTGATCTTGTACCCCAGTAAAAGAAGGAGCATGACCTGTCTTATTATAAAGCAAAGGCTCCTTGTTTGTAGGCAATCTGTCAGGATCGTAGGCTCCCCAACAGTGACACAGAGACTTATTAATTATGAGTGCTCGGTCTATAGCTTAGGCTATAACTAAAATGAACCCATTTTTATTCATCTAGGTGTTGCCATGTGGCTTGTGGCTTTTACCTCTCCTCCTGCATGTCTTGTATCCTCTCTGCATCTGGCTGGTGACTCCACCTTTTTCTTCCCAGCATTCTCTTTGCCCCCCAAATTCTGCCTAGTTATCGGCCATTCAGCCCTTTACTAAAGCACAGTGGCCTGTCTTCATACAGTGTAAAGGAATATTCCAAATGGCTACCGATGATAATTATAGTGAAAAAGGCGAGCCCAACCCAAGAAGCTGAAGCAAGGCCTTTGCACCAGTTAACCCAGGTGTGGATGCAGAGGAAAATTCTTATTAGGAAACAAAGGGCCTTCCCCTCTGGTGCTAGAAAACTTTCATAGTCTGGAGAGAAGATGGAATGGCCACGGCATTCCTCAAATAGAAGCAGGCTGTGAGCAAGGCCCAAGTCTTTCAGAAGAAAAGCTTGAGGCCAGCTGAGGTCAGTCCATGAAGGTTAAGATGTTTTACAACCCTGAACAGCGAGAGGGGACAGTGGGTGTTGGGAGAGTTTCCTCCGACGATGAGCTGAGGAAACTCGCGAAGGGAGACTCACTGAGGAGCACATTATCAATGGAATGAGGCAGCCTGCGTTGGAAGAAGATGCCGTTTAGGACTCCAACAGTTAGTGAGAAGGCGCGCTTGGCTTCAAGGTTCAAAGTGAGGGGCACATGAAGCTGAGGCCTCCAACTAGTTCTCAGCCTAAAGCTCCGGAAACGATAGAGTCCGGATGACAGTGTGTGTGTTTACAACCTGTTTTCTGCCTCCTGTGAAGACTCACTGCTTGGAAAACAAAACAAAACACTTCCTTGAAAAAACGCTTCCTGTTCACCGACAGAACCCCGGGCCGCTCAAGCCTGCTACAGCCATTCCGCAGCCCGCAGGAGTCAGTCCGACTTTCAAGCGATATATTTAAGAAAGACTTTTTACAGCCTTTATAAACTGCCTAATCTGTGGAATTCAATTATTGTGACTGAAAATGAATCAAAAAACTTATCTTTAACATGCAAAACTAGAAAGGCAACAAACTAATCCAAAGAAAGTAAAATGTCTGTATGAAGGCTGAAAATTAAGTTCCATTAATAAACAAAGACTGAATTAAGCTTGATTGAAGATAAATTTAACTTGCATTTAATAAAACTGCGCAGATAGGGCAGATAGTAGTTCTTCTGATAAATCCGGACACAGAGAATTAAGGCCCCTCTGGAAAGGATTTAAATTCTAGATGCTATCAGGATGATTCATGGAAGGGGGTCAAAACATCAGCATGAGCAGGAGTTTAGAAGAAGTCCACCCCAACTTTCCTGGATGACTTTGAGGGGTTCAAGATTTCAGTGGAGGAAGTCAGCATAGAGCTGGTGGAAACAGGGTGGGCTGGGGTGGCCGGACACAGGAAGTGGAGCCTAGCAGTTGGGATGTGGCTCAGTTAGCAGAGTGCTTACCTAGCATAAGAGAGGCTGGGTATGTGGTGCATACTTGTAATCCCGCACTCAGGACTTGCAAGCAGATGGCGCTTGTGTTGGCTAGTCTTTCTCATTCATTTTTTTGTACAATGTATCTTGTTCATGTTTTCCTGTCCCCCAACTTGTTTCTTCCCACCTCCACACTCACCCAACTTCAGTTCTTCCCCCACCTTCCTTAATACAAACAAATATCAGGGGTAAAAAACTCTAAAAAGTGAAAATTAAAAAGAAATAAAAAACCAATAAGACAAAAACTGAGAGAGAAAAAAAGAAAAAATAAAACAAAGAGCTCACAAAAACAACATAACACCATGTACCCTATTCCTGGCACGGGAGGGTCTGCTTGGTGGTGTAAGATATCTTGTTGGGAATGTTCCTCCATTATATGATGGCTCCATTTAACTTCCTTTCAGTCATTTATGTATATTTTAGGAAGTTGCTGAAGCAGTAAGCTTCCATATGGCTTTCAAAAGGCTTTAATGTTAGCTGTCCCTCCCCATATTCCCTTCTTTACCTTTCTCTCCCTTTCCCTTCCCTGCTCAGTATTCCTATTCTCACTTCCCTTTATCTCTCCTTAATACTACATTCTATTTCTGAAGTACGTTTAATAAAAACTCAGAGAGAGAAATTGGGGTTCAACCTGAAGGTCAGAAAAGCAAAACAGCCAGCCACTGGCTCTCGCCTTGACCTCAGTCCGAAATGGCGATCCTGCCTCCAGGAATCTCAGAATGAGACTGAGACTGAGAGCTGTCTCCTCACATTTTATATTCCTCTCTAGTTCTGGGATTAAGGGCCTGCACCACTACCTCCTGGTTTCTATAGCAAGCTAATGTAGCTATTGGGATTAAAGGTGTGTGTTATTGCTGCCTGGTCTGTAAGGCTGGCTGGTGTGGCTGTTTTACTTTTCTGATCCTCGGGTACACTTTATTTATTAAAATACAAATGAAACGCAAATGAAATACATATCTCCCCTTCTTTGGGAGATCTTTTCCTCTTCCCCAGTTTCTTACCAGTTACCTAACCTCTGTGGTTACGTGGATTGTGTGCTGGCTAGTTTTTGTGTCCTCTTGACACAAGCTAGAGTCATCTGCAAGGTGGGAACCTCAACCAGAAAAAAAAAAAATGCTTTCATAAGATGGGGCTGTGGACAAGCCTGAAGGCATTTTCTTATCAGTGATTGATGTGGAAGGACCCAGCCCATTGTAGGTGGTGCCACCCCTGAACTCATTGGTGGTCGTGTGTGGTATAAGAAAGCAGGCTGAGCAAGCTATGAGGAGCCAGCCAGTAACTAGCTCCTTTCTATAGCCTCTGTATCAGTTCCTACTTCCAGGTTCCAGCCCTGTTTGAATTCCTATCTTGACTTCTTTCTATGGAAGTGTTTAAATTAAATAAATAAACCCTTTCCACTCTAAGTTGCTTTTTGGTCATGGTGATTTTATCACAGCAATAGAAACCCTAACTAAGAGAGATCTGGAGTTCACCATCATCCATGGCTACATAGCAAGTTCAAAGCTAAGGCCCTGAAGATGTGATTGAATTGCTGCAGCCGCAAGATGAAACTTTGATGGGTAAGAAATTGCTTCTTACAGACTGACAGAGAAAGTGGCTTCTTAAGATGGAGTCCTCTAGTGGCGAGGTTTCTGTGAGCAGATGACAACAGGTTCAGAATGGGGCAGGGACTTGATTGATAAGGCATCAAACTGAGAGGATTGACTCTTGATTTTGAAACTCTACAGTAGATAAAATGCTATCAAACAGCATCAGGTGCTGCAGAGGTAGCTCTCCTGAAAGGGAAAGTCAACGAATATGACAAGGCTCACTCATGGCTCTCATTAAGAAATTGCTACAGCTAGCTGGACATGGTGGCACGACCTTTAATCCTAGCATTTGGGAGGCAGAAGCAGGCAGATCTCTGTGAACTGATGTCTAGCCTGTTCTACATATTAGGCTCCAGAGCAGTCAAGGCTATACAGTGAAACCCTGCCTCAAAAAGAAAAAGGAAATAATAGTTTTAAAAAAGGAAATTGCCACAGCTCCCCAGCACTCATTAGTCACCATTCTGGTTAGTAGGCCGTCAGCATTGAGGCCAGGCCTACTACCAGCAAAATGACTGACTTGTTTAAGGTTCAGGTGATATCATTTTTAGCAATAACACATTTTAGAATTAAACATGTGTACTTTTTCAGGCATAATACTATTGCATAATTAGTAGACTATACTATAATGTAAGCATAATTTTTATATGTACTGAGAATTTTTTAAATGATTATAATGTATTTTATTGTGTTTTTTAGCTTCACTCTGATAGTCTGTAACCAGCTCTACAATGTCTTAAGGGTGTGTGTGTTCTGTTAGAAGGAAGAAAGGAAAACACAAGCTGGTGTTACTGATGAACATAGATACAGTGTCTAGGTAGGAAATGTTGCTTAGGATAAATCAACACAGAATTGAGTACAGAACTGACCTCTCTGTGAAATTAAGTATTGAATGGAAAGAATACTATATCATGACCAAGTATGATTTAAGAATGTCCTGAAATATCTATATATTTATATTAAAAAACATCTTGGAGTGTGTGTGTGTGTGTGTCCGTGTGTACATGTGTGTGTGTTTCACATTCCTATTTGTGCAGGTGTGATATGGAAACCAGAGGTTGATGTTAAGTGTCCCCCTCAATTGTTCTGTACCTCACATTTTGAGATAGGATTCCTCACTGAATCTAAAACTCATAGATTCAACTAGGGTGGTTGACCAATAAGCCCTAAAGACCCACTGCCCCTCCGGCCCTGGGACTGTAGATGTGCACCATTGTGCTGGACTTTTTACATAAGTCTTAGGATCCAAACTCAGTCCTCATGCTTGCATGGCAAACACTTTACCAAATAAGCCATTTCCCCAGGCCTTGGAAGATCTGTGCTATTAACATATTAAAATAAACAACATGTTATATTTTAATTGATTCAGAAAAATATAATTTATAAATATTCCTCATTTATAAGCAAAAAAAATCAAGATGTCACTTATACTCTCACCACTAGGATTGACTCTGAAGAAAAGAGAGAGAGAGAACAGAACCCTGCCATTGGGACAATGAGGAGAGAATTGGAGGTCATCATGTTAAATGAAATAAGTTAGGCATAGAAAGACGGACACTGTATGACCTCATTCACACATGTAATCTAAAGAGCTGAATTCACAGAAATCGATAGTATAATGGTGATTACCAGAGCTGGGGTGTAAGGGACTAGGGGAGGGAGGGAAAGGTTGATCAACGAGTAACAAACTACATTTAGCTAAAGCAGGTAGTTTTGGTGGTTGTGTCCACCAGGGTTACTGCAGATGACAATAGTACTGCATTGTTCAAAAAGCCAGAAGAAAAGGTTTTGAAAACGACTATAAGGAAAGGACCAAGTTTCACTTGACACAAACATTCCACAAAGTATATATGTATCAGGCAACTTGTTTCCCCATCAGTGTGTATAATGTTTATGGATTTTACACACCAGTCAGACATTAACTCCAATATAAAATCAATACAACAAAATCAAAATAATGTTGTTACATTTTAGATGGATGCTACTGCATCATAAAGGCTCCTATCCTGAACTCTTTCTTTGTTAAACAGTGACATTAGCAAATGTCACAGGTGTTGATGACAGTTTTCCTTCCAGATATGCTAAAGGGCAAGCAAGAGTAAGGTGACTTTCTCCTTCATGATTTAGCTTTATTTCAGGCATAGTTGGTCCACTCTCAAGTCATCTCAGGTATGATCAGTGGGTGCACTTCCTGCTCCAGGGAAAGCAGGGTGAAGTAATGTGGAGAGAACATGGATGTAAAAGTAGACACTAGAAAATGTGCACTGTTGGAGTGACTGGGGGGCTTCACTCACCAAAGCAGTTTGGGGTCGATCTCTACATTTAGAGATTGGGAACAGAGGTCATTTTAGGTAGGAAGACAGAGATGTAGGGTGAAAGTTAACAGTGAGGCTATATAGAGTGGCCTGGTCAGAAGACAGAGTTTCTCCTGGACAAAGACCCATAAAGGCGATTTATAGCTTCCTTTTACCAAGATACTCCACCACAACCTCTGCCCTTTGTTGTCTGTGATTTGGGGTTTGTCATCTTCTCTTGCCATTTGCGGCTTAGTTGATGCTGGCTCCTGGTATGGAAGGCATTTGGCCAACTATAGATTCTCATGCCACTTGTTCCAAGAGTCAATGGGTCCAGGGATTAGAGATTCCTTGGCTCCTATAATTTCCTTGGCTGAAACCACTGATTGGATTCTCACAGCAAGTCCCAAACTATTTGGAACTAGATGTCAGGAAGCCAACACCATGTCCAACATACGCCATTACTTAATTGCAAGATAACAAAATCAATTCACTTTTAAAGAAGGAACTATAGTAACATAAAAGACAACACATTTAAGTGTCATAGACACACACCCAGCATCACCTGCCGTGATAATTCTTGGCAGTGGATGCACACCTATCAGAATGATGCACCACATAAAACCCCGTTGCTAATTTACGTCACTCGAGGAAAGCACCGAGCCAGAGAAATGAAACGGACCTACTTTGCTTAATTGGTGAGACTCAGGGCTGTAACATTTTTCTGTGTTGCAAGCTTTTCCTCACACCTCTGAAAACCCGGGTCATCATCTCTAATGTTTTCTTCAGCTGACATGATTCACGAAGTAGCGAAGGGTCACTCTGGCTGTGACCTAGGATAAACTGTCTTTTGTTCCTCTGTGGAAACCAAAGCTCCCCCAAAGCCAGTCTGGACATCCCCATCCTGACTCCTGTGCCCTGTTTGTCTCTTCCATAGAGATGCTATTTAAGTGACTTTTACCTCCCCATCAGCAGCCATGGGTGGGGGCAAGACCATGTCAGAGGCCAAGTGGAGGAGAGGAGGCTATGGAGAATTTACTCTTCTTCATAAAGTCCCAGTGCACCTCAACATGGCCCAAGGACCTCATCAACCCTTGGATCCTATGTGATGAGGTCTGCAGTTAACACCATGAGCCACCAGCTTTCTGTCAGTCTGGGTCTCTGTTGCCTTTCAAGCCAAGCACCAGGCAGGGTCTAAAGATCAGGCTGTTGTTTCTCTTCACATAAACATTTGTTCCTCAACTCAACCACACTGGCCCACAGTCTCCTGGCATTCTTTTCCTAAATATTATTTTTTCTCCTTCCTCCTGTGCATAAAATCTTAACATGGAGTTTGTTATGTTAGCTCAAACTTGTTTGTCTAATTCATACGCAATGGTCAAAAATATAAATCTTAGTTGGGCTGTTGCAATTCTGAATAATTGTCTAGCTCTTGCATAGAGCCTTTAGAACTAACTAGATTGACTCATGTAGCCCAGGCTGGCCTAGACATACTGTGAAGTCAAGGATGACTTTGAACTTCTGAAGTTCCTGCCTTTTTCCTGAGTGCTGGGATTGCAGTACTGGGATTAGAGCCAGGGCCTAAGACATACTAGACAAACTCTCTACTAACCAAGCTACATCCTTCCTTCCAGCTCATAGGATGGGGTGAGGACCACATGTGGGATGAACGTGAGGTCTTTGCAAGCCCCATGTGCTATAGCAACCAGAGAAGGATGCTCTCTAGGAGTCTGTAAGCCTTTCCTAAGAGGCCATTTTCCTTAGTGAAAGGGCTCTGAAAATTAGTTGAATTTTCCCCAACTCCCCAGCCCCCAAGTGCCAGCAAGTGATTGTGTGTAGGTGATGGGTAAAGAAATGCTTATGCAAATTGAATCCTGATTAGGTAAAAAAAAATATTCTCTGTTTTGAGGGTGTTCATTTTTATTCGAGAGCTTTGTTTGCACATTAGCTGCACCCAATGTGATTTACATCATTGGCCTCACCCTGTCTTATTTGCCTTAATGTAATTGTCTGTTCAGATCCACTGATGGTGAAAATTGCATTTGTCCTTATCAGTGCAGATTCTAAAATGAGGAGTTCAAAGAAGGCAGATGCTTTAAATGCAGGGAAAGTATGTTTATTATTTTTTAAGGTCCTTTGAAATAGTCTTATCCCCTAGAATAGGATAATCTCTTTGCAGAACACCAAAAGGAATGACTCACTCTGACCCCTAATCAGGGAAGTTGCTAAAAAAGGAAAAACAAGGCAAAACAAAAACAAAACCCAAAAGACAGAAAAAGAAAAAAAGTGGGTCGTCTCAGAAAATCTCCATTGGTTCAGCAGTGTTCTTGGGTAACCTTGGAAGGTTCGGGATTTTCTGAGAAATCAACACTTGTGCTTTGGCTTGAATAAAAATGGACTTGGAACTCTTCCTTTGCTAGGATGCTGGCGCCAGGAAATGTTTCTCAGTTGAGGGATAGATAGTATATGGAGAGCACACATGGAAAACCTGGGAGGACAGAAGACAGATGTAGAGACTGGAAAGGAAGTTTTCGCAGTGTGGAAATGACTTTCTCATTAAAGCTCAACATTTAAAAAAATCTATGTTTGTAAGGCTCATATACTTATTTTCTATGTAGGACAAAGTTTCGGTTGCAGGCTGTCTTCTAACAGGGTTCACTATAGTTTCCCGTGCAATCTTAAGCTGTCAGGTGAGCGAAGCTTTGGCAGATCACATATACTAAAACAGCCTGGCATCTGTAGGAGCTATGTACCAAACACCAGGCTGCAGGGTGCATTCTGTCTGCCTGGCTTGTGTCGTGTTGATTTCTCAATGGTTCTGGTACATAGAGTCTGTTGACATTATCTCTTGGGGTTTGAAGTAGACAAATAATGACTGTGATCTTAGCATCATTATTGGAAGCTCCCCCACACATGCCGTACCTGGGTTTGCCACAGAAAACATTTGGAAATACAATGAAATGATTACAAAACATCCCTGGAGAAGGGGTCTGGGCATGCGTACTCATGCATAGTCATGCGCAGCCTTGGTTAAGAACTGTATCCCAAGTTGAGTAGGTAATGAGACCTTAGTTTACCTAGTGGTATGTGAAAAAATGGCTAAAATGATCCCAACCACTTGGGTTGATTGTGAGTTAAAGTTAGCCTGAGCCACATAGTTAATTCCTGGCCAGGCTGGGCTACAAAGTCAGACTGCCTCAAACAACAAAAACTTACCATCCAACAAACCAACTAATCAGCCAACAATGAACAAACCAACCAGCTTACTTCCAATGCCAGCCATACTGGTAT
>LOEQ01004401.1:18095-30137 GCA_001685075.1 Bramus lutescens | reverse complement strand
CTTCTTCTTCTTCTTCTTCCTCCTCCTCAAAAGGCTGTGAAGAAATATTCCCGTAGAGTCTCAGTGTAGGTTTATTTGTAGGTAGGTGAGACAAGGTCATACTATGCAACTCAGATTGGTCTCAAACTGTCCATCTTCTGGCCTCAGCCTCCCCGTTCAGGGATACAGATGTGTAACATCACGCCTCACCATCATTGGGGTTAGAGTTTGTTCTTCCCAAAGGCCCGTGGTTCTGAGTACTTTTTCCCACACAGCTGTTAACGCTTCTCTGCCATCTTTTCCAAAGTGTCTGCTTGGTCCAGTAACGGTTTGAAAGATGATTCATCATGGTTAACTGGGGTTTATCTCAGGAGTGCCAAATAGGTTTACACTTCTCAATCAATTCCACAATCAACCTGTAATTCTGTGTCAACAAAATAGAGAAAAATGATTTGGGTTATTTTAATAAATGAAATAAAAGTACTTAATAGAATTCAACATTTGTGTTTCTAAAAACCCTCCCATCAAACTCAGATAGAAATTGATGTCTCAAAAATATTGTTGCCTGTGGCTCGTTGCATACCTCTCCAACTTAGCTGTTCCATTTTAAAAATGTGTTTTTATTATACAGATCTTGTACATGTTTTGTCAAAATTATTCCTACTTTTTCATATTTCGATGGTACTATGAATTGCTTTATCAATCTCACTTTTCAATTTTGTTCTTCCCTTATAACAATGTTGGAACCTTAAGCACGTGATTTGAGAACTTTACTATAAAGATGGTATAGACAGTGTGTTGCTGGCCTGGAGATGAACTCATGTCAGAGAGATAATTAGGAAAGACTATACATAAGCATTGATTTTTGACAAAGATGCCAAGGAAGTCCAAGGGGAATGATAACTCATGCTGAAAGCTGTCTGGGACCAGCTTCGACAAGGAAACCACTTGCCAGGGTAGGGGCATGGGGATTAGAAAAATAAGTAAAGACCACGAAAATGCAAGTGAAAAAAAATGAAACAGAAACATAGGATAGTACTGGGATGGAGTCCCAGTGAATACTGAAATATGCCTGCATTTAATTTTCCATATGCTTTTGTATCCCAATCCAACAGGGGGAGGAGACAGAGGACTGCTTTAACATAATACAAAGGACAGCTAGAACAGTTATTTACTTCAATATTTGAGATATTAAGCCATTAATACCTGAGAAAAGCATTCTGTTGTTTAAGCACTGAGCCCACCCTAGACCAAGTATTCTGAAGGCAGCTACTCCCTAGGTCAAACCTCTTAATTCAAAAGAAAGAGCAGAAGTATGCTTGAATGCTCTGATCTGGTCAAGGTGGAATGGATCTCCCTGGATGGGCCATCTTAATGTCCAAAACACCAACTAACCACACCCTAGGTCAGGCTCGTCAACAACTTTGAACAAGCTAAAACTCTCTGACCTTCAGACAAGGTGGAAAAGGCTCACATTTTGGGGCCTTCACAGAAAACCTTTGGGAAATAGCTCATTATCTCATTTTACCTCAAAACTCCAAGGTAATTACCTATTGAATTATGGACTCAGACTTAAGACTAGAACTATGAACTCTCTACACAAAAATAGAAAAAAGACTTTGTGGCCTTAGGAGCAGAAAGATACGCGCTTTTTTCCACATTTTTTTTTTTTGGTTGTACCCAAAAGAGTTGTGTAAGAACTTAAGAACTGGGTTTTATCACAATTTAACATATCTATCCTTCAAAAAGTAAGAAACATCATTAATAATTGCTGGAGGCAAGCCACAGATCACAAGAAACACATCTAATTTATTTAAAAAGCAATTGGCACCTGGGTTTGATTCCTGTAATCTCATCATGCAGGAGATGCGGAGATTGTGGATTTCATGCCAGCTAGGTCCTGGAGAGTCACTGCCTCACAAGGTGAAGAGAAAAACAAAAACAAGGAAACAAAACCACCAACACCTCTATTTCCCACCCCCCAAAAAACATGCAACATGTATAGCAAATGAGTTTTATCTAAATATAGAATTTTATACACAAACATACACACTCAATAAAAAGGAGACATAATGACAAGGTGCATAAAGTGGTCAAAATATTTCAATAAACCCTCCAGGAAATGCAAATGAAGCTGCAGTGCGATGCGCCTTCCCTTCACTGGGACATTCTAAAAGTGAGAGTCATGGAGAGGATTTGAAATGTGGTCTAACCATGCTGGAAACCAGCCCTCATCTTGTAAAACTGAATCCTTACAACATGACCTGTGATCTACTCACACATAATCACCTGAGAGACCCGAAACACACTGTCCTTCAAAGCATCGGCTGTAGACACTTGGGACGGCTCACTTTACTACACACTCCAATGGGACCCTGTCTGTACTCAGGGAGCGAATAAAGAAATCCTAGGGCTCTGGGGTGTGCTTAGCAACAAAGGGAGAGACCCCTGACAATATGAGTAAATGCCTCAATCACTGTGGCAAATGAGAAAAGATGCGCAGGACTGTATGTGACGTTGTCTTAAACAGGGGACACCCAGGGTGCCAGGAATTGCAAAACATATCAATTATAGTGACATTTCTGCAGCCCAAAGCATCTGTTCAAGGAAGGGGGCATGGTTTTCTGGAGCTGTGAGTTGAGAGTTACAGAAAGGAAAAAGGAAAGAGCAGCCCCCATGTTCTCTGTTTCGGTTATATGGTTCGCAGTGTTGCGTTTTCTAAGGTTTAATATGTTCGTGCTCTTGCTTTTGAAACAGGGTCTTACTGTAGAGCCCAGACTGGTCTCAAACTTAGGGTCTTATCACCTCAGTCACCTGAGTGCCAGGATTATTGGGGTGAGCCCAGTGCTGTGTTCAATCTATGGAATGTATTACACCTGAATACACCTGAACTCTCAGAGGTGAAGAGCCCCTGAACAGACGTGGGTCTAGTCGAGGTGACTGCTTATGAGAAACTTGTATCTTTCTGGTATGGAAATAAGCCTGACACAGGCATCCGCCCTCTGGGGAAGTCCCTCCTTCCTGTGAGAGCACGCTTAGAGACTGCTGGGGTGCTGTGGTCTAGTTCTGCATCGTGCTGCTGAGAATTAAATGTGATGTAGATGCTGCACAGTGTTTGTGTTTATTAGAAGAGAAAGAACGGCTGTGCTAGGAGTAGTGACATCCCATTGTGTGGGTGCCACTTCTCATTGTCAGCAGGCAGCAAACATTCAGCTAAGTCCTCCGCTTGTTAAACCTGAAGGAGCTGTTTATGGGCTTTGTGTTTTCCTCCTGTGAACTATTAAGCATTCTGTTTAATTTGCAATGGCAGAACAGGCCTTCTTGATGGCCTGGCTCCTTTGGGATGATTGCTAAGAGCCATGCTCAATATTAGGACCCATAGATCTGAGTCTCTCTATTAAAGCAATTTGAGTCTTAAATTGGAGGTGCCCAGAGTACCAGGAATCACAGCACATCTGAATTATAGTGATGTTTACACTCATAGAAATGCCCAATCAGATTTCCTCTAAGAGGAGTCAGAAGACACTTTACTATGAGCAGAACAGTTTCCATGACCACAGTCAGGGATAGCATAGCTGAACCCACAGGAGGGCAAAGAGAAGCATCACCATCAGTGACTACAGGGCATAGAGATTTTTTTTCATAGAGAAATGGACAGCAGCAGAACCCACTGGGATCTAGAAATCTCCACCTCGTAGCTAATTTTGAAGAGCAGAGCACTAGATGTTGTACAGAGGATTAACACCCTGATTTGAAGGAGCTTACATCAGTTAGCTTCCTACACAGCTGTGATCAAAATATTAGCCAGAAACAATTTAGAGACGTTACAGAGAGTCAGTCTGTTATAGCAGGGAAGGTGTGACAGAATACTGCAGTTCATGTTCTGGTGATCAGGAAACAGAGAAATGGAAAGAGTCAGAGACCAGGCAAGAACTGCCCCTGGTAGCCTGCCTCATCCCATGAGGTCTCAATTCCTGAAGATTATGGCACCATTCAAAACAGTTCCCCTGCTAAGCTTTAACCCATGAGCCTATTGGGGGGGGGTGTCAATTTATGTTCAAACATAATGGAGTCCAAGACCTGGAAGCAGGTTGTACATTGTGGCTGAGCTTCAGACAGACAGGATGCTTAGCCTAGCTGGTGCCATTCTCATCCTGCTTCCTGCTATTTCCTTATCATTTAGTCCTCCATGCTGAGGAGGTCCAAAGGCCTCCTTTCACATGGAGAACATAAAAGAGCAATGCCATTTTCCAAGAATCTGGTATACAAAAGGGAGGAAATGTCGTTGTTCATCCTGACATCCTTCATCTAAGGAATAGTACACAGAGTCTGTGCCTGAGTGAGTGACAAGACATGAAAATTTATGTTTGCACATGTGTGTGTGTATATGTGCATACATAAGTGTAAGACTACATGTATGTGAGTGTTTAAAGGTTCTGTATCTTCCTTTGTATAAAGCCCAGAGTCTACACTTCTGTCCCTCCTCTGGTATTCCTCCCAGAATGTCACAGATCTTTATGGTCCACTAATGATACACATTGGTTCTGCCTTCTCCTCCACCCTCAGCTTCTATAATGACATTCATCTAGGTGCTCAGCAAACCAAATGACATCTGGTAACAAGACTGTCTCTTTTAGAAATATCTTATAATCATCCTTTGTGGTTGGACCTGATTCAGTATCCCTCTCTTGCATGTAAGACTTCTCTCAGACATATCTCAGTGTGTGGTCAATTCTAAGAGTTTCCTAGGCCCTAACATCTCTGAAATTAGAATGTGAGTTACAAAAGAAGGCACTTCACAATTATACGTTTTGATTAAATATGACACTTTGAGTTGAATGCAGGAATAAAGAAGTTATAATCTTTGTACACTTAGGTACAGCCTTCTCTGTTTCAAGACAAAAATTGTGCTAAGTCTACGAAGCTCCGAGGAGTAGTTAAGAAGCTGTGGCCACAAATAAATCCATCCTGACTCACTGAACTTCCTGTGTGAGAAAGGACAGACCTGGGCAGCTGGGAATAAACACAAGAAACTGTCTATTTGTCTACAGTGCAAAGGATTTGTCAGGTTGGAGAGAGCTGTTGGTGGAATTAAGACTTGCCTGGTGAAGTATGACCCAGAGATCACAGCAGACTCTCCTAAGGCCTGAGTGTCCATGCTGTCCGTCAGGCTCCCCCAACCCCGCCTCTACTGATGGCGCCATAGACTCTGTGTTGTAAACAGAAGGTATTAGTGACAGTAATGTTTAAAAACTGAGTTACTGTTCTTTGGGAAGCAGAGTATCTGCCACAACTGGCACATCTACAATTACTACCATTGTCCTCAAGCTCTCAAACGTCTTTGAGAAACATGCAGGAGCCCTACTATTACAAAGGGAAACCAAGGCCCTAAGATGTGGTTGAGTTTGGGTCTCAATCCTAGCTGCCTGACTCCAGGGCTTTCCAAAGCCCATCAGGTCTGTATAGAATATAAAATGTAATGTCTAGACCTTGTTTGGACTACAGGTGAACAAAAACTATTGAAATTTGGCATGCACATTCTCATAATCCAACAGTTCCATTCCAAGGACTCATTAACATTTACACTGTCACACACATGCACAGACATACACAGAAACATATGTACAAATATGTACAAACACCTATATGCACACACACATGTACAGACACATATGCACACATACACATATATAGACAAATACCCATACATTGCATAAACACACAGATACACAAATACACATATACACATACACACCATACACATGCACAGGCAAAAATATGTATATACACATATACAAACACATATGCACAGACAAACACCCATATATAGGCACACATGCACACATACGTGCACAAACACATGCATCTAGATAAACACCCATATACACACTCAGACACACACCACACACATACACGAACGAAAATACATATACACACATATATACAAACTATGCCGTGACTTTTAATAATAAAAAATAACCAGAAATAACTGGTACATTTGTCAAGAAGGGAGGCCAAGCAAGATATTGTGCTTCCATTCTAGAAAATACTGTATAGCACTGAAATAAATGTGCGTTTAATTGCATATGTGTGATCACATGGAAAAATTACTAAGATATATAGCTAAATGTAAAAAATGAATGTAGATGCAAAAATGTAGAGAAGATTGCCATTTACATACAATAAATGTGTATCTGACTACAAAGGCAAAAAAAAAAAAGCAATCTAGCCAGTTTGGTATGCATCAAACTTCAGAGACTAATTCCTGGGAGGTGAACAACATTGGAGAAGAACAGAAGTGGGCATGTATGGGTCAACGTTGCATAATAGTTAATGTTATTTCTGTATGCTATTAACTTTTAGCCATGGGAATCCAGATGATAATCACCTTCTATGTTGTGTTTGTTTGTTTGGCTGGTTTGGTTTTTCAAGGCAAACTCTGGGTCAAAAGTTGCTCACACATGTTTTTAAGCCTGAACTTAGATGCCGACAGCAACTGTGTGCTGCAGAGGGCAGCACTAAAGTTCTTGTTTCTTGTTAAGGAGCGTGTATCTGCCTAATGGGTACCTTGTTTCTCTCTTCCCCCAGTCAGAACTGTGAAGACTAAGTCAGCTAAGTCTGCAAGTACCATTGAGGCAGCAAGTGGGGCATACCTCTTGGTGGTGGTTCTGGGCTTGGAAACCAGTCAGATTCATGCTTAGTTGCTTCCAGGCTTTAATAAACAGCTCGCACTATCTTCTCTTTACCAAATGAATTTGAAAGAATGCATCAGTGTGAAAACAAAGGGACATAGCAGAGTTGCAAGTGACGAATGACCACATTCTTCCCAGTACATTAACTGAGACTTTCTGTCTAAGATCCTTTTCCTGGTTCAAAAGAAGCTCAGATTGTCTCACAGTGGAGTGTTTCAATACCTGCACCATTTGTCCTAAAGATACCTTTTAAAGATGTTGTAATGACAGCTTTGTACTGTGAGCCATTTAGTTCCCCATAAAGAATGGATTCACCGAGAGAATATTGCATACCATTGCTTTAGGTGTAGGCTGGGCAGCGTCTCATGATTCACCCCGGACAGGCAGATGACAGAAAATTTGCGTTGTTTTCAGCACTAAAGATTTAGCCTGGACTCCTTGATGGAAGTGTCAGTGGTTTTTATTTCCTCACTCTATTGTCTGGTTGGATAAGCCAATCACAAGGACCAAAGCACACTTTTTAACAAGTGGTGTGAACCTGGGTGAGTTACTTCCTCACTCTGAACCTTATTTATAATTTTTAAAGTTAAGACTTCATATAGGCCAAAGAGGTGGCTTTTCAGTAAAATGCTTGCCCTGCAAGAATGAAGGCCCGAGTTCAACCCCCTGAACCCACATACAAAGCCCAGGGTTGGAGGTGTGCTTGCAATCCCCAAGCTGGGGAAGCATCTGGACTAGCCTAGTTGGGGAACATCAGGTGCCAGTGAAAGGCTCTGTTTCAGATACAAACAAGTCACCCAAACCCAAACAAAGCAGATGGTGCCTAAAGAATGATCCTAAGGCTGACCTCTGGCCTCATATCTGCTAGCACACACATATGTACACACACACACACACACACACACACACACACTGACATGCCACATGGACCTAAAGTGAGCCAACCAAATACAACCTATACAAGTGACTTCACCCAAAACAGAAGGACTGCTCAGTAGAGAGTAGAGAGCACCCTGAATGGCCAGTCTGCAGAACTGGAAGCTTAATAAATGGAGGTTGTTGTTGCTGCGATGGTTTCTTTTATTTCAACTGGGTTAAGGGATGCCAAAATACCTGGTAAATCATTGTTTCTCCATGCCTTGTGAGTGTTTCTGGGAGAAGCCTTCACTGGGTGGAAGGATATCACACAATCTATTGATGAAACTGAGGATCTCCATTCCCTACCCAACTCTGTTCTTTGGAAATGGAGAAGGAATTAAGTTAGCGGATCATATCTATTCGATGAAGCCCCAGTAAAAATCCCTTCACTTGCAGTTTCTTAAAACACAACAACCTTACACCTGTAGACCTTGTTCCAAGTCTTCCCCTGGCTGTTCAACTGGATCTTTTGAATACGTCTTTCAGTCCACGGGTGTAGGGTTTCTCGGACTTCAGTGAGTTATTCTAGCAAATGACTGCTGCATACATACAGAGAAGGAGTCAGCAGAACCTCTAACTGCAAGGGTTGTGATCAGCTTCTGAAGTAGGCTTGTTTTGTGATGTAGTGGTCCTTGGCTCTAAATCCAGGAAATACCAGAATTGAGTTGGTTATAGGATACCGAAAAATTGACATGTGACCACAGATGTGTTCTGCATTGAGTATAGGAGAAAATAGTTTGGTTTTCCTGTGATATGGAGTTTGTTTTACCTGCACAGCCTATTTGTGAGTTTGAAGGTTGGCCAAAAGTGGAGAGATCAGCTCGCTTTGAAATGAAACACGCATGTGTGGTGCTACCCACCCTTATCACAGAAGAACTGTGGACTGAGTCGGAATGGTATAGGGATGCAAATCCTATTACAGTGACCTGCCCAAGCCGAGGTCTGTACTCTTTGCACTCTTATGTTGTTTTTGAGGACTGGCCATTACAGCGTGAGACTATCTGGATTCCCTTAGTACCTGCAGGGTCACCCATTCTGGAAGGGCCTTGCTCATGGGGGGATAAGAAGCCTTGGGTGAAACAACTTAATATTTTTTTCCATGCTGAGAATTACTAAGTTTTAAGATACAACCATGTGGGGTGGGAATTATAAATTGGGGAGCTCTGTGCCAGGAACCAGAAGTAAAGGTTGTGTGTATGTGTGTGTGTACACATAAATATGAACATATATATTCTTGTTGTAACTCATAGTATTGTGTGGGTACAGGTCAGAACTACAGGAGGTTAATCCCCAGCCTTCCAGTTCTTTAAACTGTCCAGTGAGATTGAGCCCAGTTGACCATAGCAATAATCAGACCAATGATATATCATATCTTCTTTCCTTTCATGTGCTCACTCTTGTTTATGGGATTATTGAAAACAAACCACCAGTACTCAAGCCTTCGTCTCAAGATACACGAATGCATTTCCCAATGGTTTGGAGCTTTTTATTTTTTTGTCAGTTGTATTGGTCAGAGATCCTTAGAATAGAATGTATAGGTTACAAAAGGGATTTATTAGATTGGCTTACACTATTTGTGTTGTGTTGTGCAACAATAGCTATCTGCACAAAGTAATCATTCAGTTCATATGGCTTCGGGTGTCCCAGTCTGATGATGAAGGCCAGAAAAAGTTCAAGCGAATCTTGGGTCTTCAGCCTATTTTAAAAGATCAAAGAAGCTGGGTTCTGATATCAGTGAAAGACATCAGCAGAGACATCGACAGAGCAGAAGCATTCATCAGCAGAAAGCAAAGGCAAGCAGGCAAAGAGGCATCTTTTCTCTCAGACCTCTGTAGTCAGAAATACCCTTATAGACCTACCCAGAGGCATTTTTCTTAGTTGATTCCAGAGCCAAACAAGTTGCTATCCAAGATTAAGCAGCACTCCAGTGAAGGAGCAACACACGCAGCATATAATCTTTATAGGCATGTCTTAATTTCCATTCCCGCTGATGTGATAAAGTACCCCGACAAAAACAACTTAAAGGGGAGGGTATTTGTTCTGTTTGGGAGCTTATAGTTCAGGCTGCACTCCATAATGGGGAAGGAAACCAAAGTATCAGGGGATTGAAGTGGCTGGTCACAATGAATCCACAGTCAAGAAGCAGAGACTCCTGAGTACGTGGTTCACCCTTTCACTGAATACAGTCCAGGAGTCCCTTGCGTAGAGAATGAATCCATTCACAAGTAAGATGGGCCTTCCCACATAAAAACATTATAAACACAACCCCAACAGGCACATCCAGGGACCCAGCACCCGAATTTGTTTCTAGACTCTGCCACAATAACAATGCTAGTCATCCCAGTAAATATATATACAAACACATAATGCAAATACTGTGTGGAAGAAATTATGTGTGTGTTTACGTATGTATATAACACCTAACTTATTTATATACGCTACCTATCTATCATCTATCTATATAATCTACCTACCTATCTACCTATCTATCCTGGAACATTGTAGATGTTAAGAAATAGTGATTTGTTTCCAGGTAAAGAAGAATTTCCTCTCAATCCTGACCCAGATTTTCCAAGCTCTTCCGAGACTGTTTCTCTGCTGTTTGCCCCAGGAACTGTGTTATGTAAGCAGAGGCGCAGAGGTACAAAGTGTGCCTTAGCACTTAGAATCCACCATTTGACCTTCAGCCTTCTGTCTGCTGCGCCTTGCAACCTTTGGTTGTGTGAAGAAGAGCAAGATTTCCAGGAGGATAGATGGGGAGCAGAGGCGGTGTGCCCAGTCTCACCATGGCAGCCTGACTTTTAGGGAAACACCTGCTCAGATTTTCAATTAGCAGCTCTGCTTGGGGGCTCAGACTCTGGTTTTCCAAAGCCAGGAGCAGGAACTCCAACGAGAAACACTGCCGTGTGTTAGCATGTGGCATTCTGCTTGTGTGCCTGGAGTCACCTTGGCAGATAAAACTAAGGTCATTCATGGTGACCGCATTGTAGTTAATTTACTTTTCCCCCCATGTATCTCCATGTGTTTTTTGTTTGTTTGTTTTTTAATGGAACACCCACTTTTCTTATCCTTTTAGTGTAGTGCAAGGATAATAGAGTGCGGGGAGGAAAAACAGACACAGACAAGGAGGCTGAGTGAAAGGAAGGGAGAGAGGTGGCCTGCTTCGCTGTCCGTCTATAGAGAGAAGTCAGTCGTGTTCTCTGGTGACAATATCAACACAGATGTTTCAAGTCCAAGCCTTGTTTCTTTGTTTAAAATTGAAGAGTTTGCTTTGGCTTACAGGTCCGGAGGGTTAGAGTCCACTATGGTGGTGGGGTGCGGCGTGACAGCAACTGGCTGTAGAAGACAGATGATCAATCTTGCATTCCCACACAGGAATCAGAGCGGACATTCTCCTTTTTTTGTTCGGTTGGTTTCCTTTCCTTCCCAATGCTTTTAGGACACTTTAAAGTTAAGCATTAATGGAGCCTAATGCCAGAAACACAAGGAAGAAAGTTGATGGCCCGAGAATTACATTTTCTGTGCAATTAACCTCTACAGTAGACAACTTAGTCCCAAGTTTGCCTGCGGGAGAAAGCAGCCTTTGATACAGAGAACAACACCAGTTCAGACCAGGACAGGGATGGGGCCCAGGAGATCCCATGGTGAGGCCTCAGACATCAGCAGAGAAGCAAGTTTCCATTTCTCAGATGGGAAACTGGACTGTGAGGTCAAGTGAAGAGAAGAAGTGTCTTTTATTGGAACACCTCCACAGAAAACGCTTGTCTTGCAGACAAGGCCCTATGGTTGAGAAACGGTCTAGGAGGAAGATGGACATAAAGATGAGCTTTCCCTGGTTGCTGGTTTCCCCACCACATCCACCCAACTCCCAAAGACACTGGCAAATTACCATGTTAAGACTTACACTCTTTTTATGTTCACCAAATAATTCTCGGGAGAACTTTATGTATTAGACACAGTTAGATGATCGAGATACTGTCCTAAGAAAAATACCAGGGTCTCCTTACAGCTAGTGGTCTAGGGCTGAATAAACACATAAACATATCACCATCGTGGTGGACAAGAGACATGGAAGAAGAAAATGGTGCCCCAAGAAAGTCATGCACAGTGTGGGAGTTAAGACAGGCATCTTTGTGGGCTGTCGTCAGACATTTAAGGTGAAATATTCAGGAAGAAATGACTTGGGGTCAGGATATCGAGGACAGGGGATGTGTTCTGGCAAATGGAATAGCATAAATGAGGCCCCGAGGTAAGAAAGATTTCCCGTCCATCTGTTCAGGAAAGGAGAAACTGAGGCCCCGCAAGGTGACAATAGCTACAAGATGATATTGGAAGAGATGCATGGATCCTCAGAGGCCCCACTGACCTCAGTGAGAAGTCTGGACTTTCTCCACAAGTAGCATGCAGGCTTTGGAGCAATGTGATTCAGTGGGAAGTTTTGCTGTCCAATATG